>JAPESX010000345.1:0-20029 GCA_029590615.1 Nemania bipapillata | reverse complement strand
ATAGTTCCAACCCCGTTTAATTTTCCCGGACAGTAGTCAAATTGTCTTTTCCGTTGACTATGTGTATACTAATAAACATCAGCCTGCATACGACACAAACGCGGAACATACCACCATGGCTGCGGCGGATGCGCTCTACGAGATTATGAGCATCATGTTGAAGAAAGGCCCACTGAGCAATATGGTTGCTAGTCAGGGCAGCGACAGTGAACTATGAGCTTTTCTTCCTCATTAGACCCGAGGCGGTTTAATGGACAAGAGAGAAGTATAAAGTTTCCGGAGTAATTTGGCACATACGATGTGTGATTGATCGTCGGGGATACCAATCGGATAGTCCCTTGGTATATAGTGACGCAAGCAGAGTGAGTTAGGAATACAGGACTAACCATCGCTGAGCTGAGAGGTAGTTTTAATAAGAAAGAATTTATTAAGCTGCCTACTATATACTACGCCTGTCTTGAAGAATTGGCTATAGAACGTAACGGGCTATTCCTGAATGATTGCCTCATTTCTCTCCATCCTCCTTCTCGATCATATCGTCAGACGACATATCCTCATATCGATATTCGTACTGACCTTATCAGCATGAAGATGCCTGCTATTAAAACGGAAATGTAGGCTATACATACCGCACTTTGGAGGTCTGACCTTGGTCACAATAACTCTTCCAAAGGTTTTACTTGAATATAGGTAAAATGCAACGATTGTAAATTCTATGTGTGAGAACCGGCTACCCTTCTAGAAAAGGTTTGTAAAAAGCCTTCTCAGCGAAACTATATATATAAGAAAAATTCAACGCAGATCATCGCACTAGACCTAATCAATATATCCCCCCTGAGGACTTGTCCACTCACTCCGTTTTACTATAACCTACCCCCAACTCGTCGAAGATTATTCTAGTTTAGTGAACGGCGATCGTAAGCAAGTCATCGTAGAGTAGCCTATCTATGTTGCTCCTTTTAGAGGCATGTAATACTCTGATACCATGGGGGTATTCTCACGACTCCTACTCCTTAAACCACAAATATGAGACATGGTGCGACATCAAAAACCACTTGTCGCGACGTAAAAGGTGTTGGTAAAATTGGAAGTGTTTTGAACCGATTCTACCATTCTAATTATTCAGGGGTTCTTAAGCTATTACTTGCGTCAGAAACCAATTCTTGCTACCCTTACCTTGATTAGTTGTCTTAATTTATACGACAGCAAAAGATACTATATTGAAACAGATGAATATTAGATTCACAACAAGTCCTTTCTCCCGCAGTAGGAGGAAGGGGGAGGGAATGAGGCTATGTAATGTCGTTGCACTATTATTAAGTTAACGCATCGAAGTCCTTTTCAAAAACAAGATTCTATTAGGCTTGATTGTAGGTAATCTACAACCTTCAAGAGAAGACAGCAACCATTCATATACTTTACCCAACCAACATATTCCCTCCAGCCTATAAACAAGTGAAAGGAGGGGATTTTATTGAAAACAACGAGCTAGATGTTAAATTTCGTAAAGATACTAGCGCGTGACTATCTTCACGGTTAAATTCGGTGATAGGGCCCCTATCACCTACTCACACCTGACTTGTCTGGGTAGTATTATTAGGGAAATTATTCGATAATTGTAGAGTGGATTTACTGCTAGAAATAGCAGGTGAAGAAGTAATAAGGCCCGGATTATTTGCTGGCACCTGTCTACTGGAAGTATTAGTACTGGGAAAACTATTCGATATTAATCCTGGAGTGGACATCCTGCTAGAAACAAGAGACGACGAGGGGGGGGGGGGGGGGGGGCSGATGTTACTTNGCCGTCACCTGGCTTGCAAAAGTAAGGGCATATTCGAGGTGCTTGGAGTAGATTCCCTGATGGCGATAGCAGGTCGAGATATTTGACGGCTTGTTGGGAGGGAATAAGAATATTCTCTCCCATAATTCGAGGTGAGAGGGATTAAATCTTTGGTAGATACCTTACTTGTCAGAGTAGTGGTATTAGAGAAAACTTTCGAAAAGTTTGGGGCGAATTTCCACAAGTGACTTACAGCTATCGCCGTTCCCGATAGAAGTATCTGGAGTGCGAGATCTACACCAATTATCCAAAGTCTCTGCCTGATACTAGCTTGTATCAACTGTAATTCAGTCGTGTTCTGCTCGGGGTTCTGTATTCTAAAAGGCCCGTTGGGAACGGGGAAACCATTAACAATAATGTCCGGGGAGATGCTATTGGTCACGACAAAGCGGAGCTNCCCCGTTGTCATCCATGACTACAGTGGGCATCTCTAGTCCTGGGGGTGATGTTGGGCCAGAGCTTGACACGGGCGTAGGAAGACGATACACCAACTTATTGGAGAAACTTTGGGAGCCTCGGTTATTTTTGGAGCGATGCTTCTTGACACCCTGTGGTCTGCTAGCTGATGATAGAGAGCTAGATGACGACAAAGACGAAGGCGATGCTGGCGGCGGTGGTGGTGATATAGGATTTGGATAAAACCCTGGCAATTCTCTGTTGTATTGGCAGCTTGCCATATTGTCGTTAATCCTTCGCGGTGGGGTAGGATTCCCTTGTAGATATGTTATTGTATGACTAGATTTGTATGAGAAACTTCTAGTTCGGAAACTTTTAGAATAAGGAGCCTTTCTAGTAGACTGAATGGTCAGAAGTTTAAATATTGTGCTCCTCATGTTTGTTCTTGATCGTACGTAATTTCTATTGTTGTTATATTGTAAACACCATATTAGTTTATAATTTTCGTCCTTGGATTGATTGAGTGCGTTACAATACCTTGTCGAGCGACGCTGGTACAGAGAAGCAGGAAAAAAGCAATGTTACTGAAACAACAAAGAAGCAAAACGTTCAATGAATCAAAGATGGCCATATCCTTATTGCAACTCACAGCCAACCCTTAAATTAGCCATTACAACTTGAAAGAACAAATTTGCCGTTACCTCAGTTCAACTACGACCATCGCATCCAAATGCAACCTAGGGCTCACCGTAAGTACCCTTCTTGCAATCACCTTTAAACATCAGTCATTTAGTAATAAAAACCAACATATATTTGAGCCTATTAGTAGAGCAGTGAGTGGTCAGAGCCTACTCCTTGTATCTAGTGTCATAGAGCTATAATATCGCGTGTTTTAGAATTGAAGCCTGACTGTGAGCTCTTTATTAACCCTGACCTCCTTCATCATTGGTCTGATTCTTACGGACTTCAATCCCCTGAAAGGAGTAAAGTCAAGTCCTCACTGCGGCCGCTCACAAACTGATAGACTATGAGGATAGTAATGCAGAGAATATCAAGTCATGGACTAAGAGAAAATTCTGAGACTAAGAAGCGGCGAAGAATGAGCTTGAAGGTCCCATGAAGTGGAGGTACTTCGTCGTTCGTATATCGACATACATAGCGGCATAGCACATATTATAGTTAACCATGGGGAAAGCGTACTTATTTGAGGGGTTACATCCTGTACTCTTATAGACTATTAAGGGGAGAAAGGGCGGAGGGGCGCGGATGTCAAGTTCATACATATATGAGATCTCTTTCACCAACCTACGAAGAGGACATGCTAAATGAATCATATATCTTGCATCCCACTAAATCACAGCAGAACGAGCAAAAATCCCTCCCCTGAACCCTTCTTTCTATCGTCAGCAGTTCCATCTTTGAAATCACATTCTGTCCTAAATTCGCTGTCCGAATATCCATCATCCAAAACCCTAGGTCCGACGTTTACTCGTAATATTTCCTGTCATTAGCCGTATCTAGATAATGAGGCTGAAGATTAGATTTCTCAGCATCACCTTCGGCCGCAGTCCCCGATCCTATAGACATCGACGTAGCAGGCCTCCCTCACAGCGCAGAGCTGTGACCTTAACATGGCCCAGCTCGATGTCTCGCCCCGACTGATCAGCAGTAGCCATGACTCAGCCTATAGGTGAGTGTTAGAATTAAGCGAGCCGTCGCATAGAGAATTCATCACTAAGAGCGAGGGCGTTACCTTCCCACTGGCTTTTGATATAGTCATATCTTTAGCGATGGCAATACAGCACAAATTGCTCGAAACTTTCTTCTGTCAATTGATCTCGATCGGAGGCTTTGCCCAGGTTCTTCATGAAAGCGAGAGCATCTTCAAAAAGCGTTTCGGCTTCGTCAAAGTCACCCTTTTCCTCCAAAGTCACAGCAAGTGCAAATTTCGATCGAATACAGCTGCCTTCTCGAGACTCACAATCCTTTAGAATATCAACCGCGGAGCGAAAGAAAACTCTGCAAAGCAAACTTTAGCGGGCGCTGTTATTGAGATTAAACTTCGATAACTGTGATTGAGCAAACAACATAGAACGATGAGATTGCTTACGCAGCATTCGAGATATCGCCTCGGGCGCGTAATAACGTCCCTATTTTATGGCACGTGAAGGCGGTGTAAGCGTGGGATGGTGATTTCTGTCTGCGAATAGCGAGACACGTCTCGAGAGCCTTAAGCGCTTCATCGTCTTTCTTCAGAGAGACGAGGGTGCAACCCATATTGAAGTAAATTCTATTGACCACAGTGAGCGACCCTAGTAACTTGGGTATTAGGGGCTTCTTACATCGCTTGACTTAAGCTCCCATCTCCATACTCACTAGAAATCCACTCCAGCGATTTGTGGCACCATACGAGTGACTCGTCAAGCTGATTGTCAATACGATAGGCTATGGACAGGTTTCCTGCCCATATACCGCGAGATGTTGGGCTATCAAATGTATTCAGGAGTAACTTATAACTGCTGATGCTCGGCTCGGGTACTCCATCAGCGAGATAAGTGAGCGAAATATTACCATCCACAATCGCCATTATCTCTAGGTCAAAAGCCTGTGCGGTATTGTTCTCGATTAGCTGTCGACGGTGCTGGTCTGCTTTCTCGTACCAAGGTCTACCGTGGAGCGGATCATTGAGCTGGTACTCGATGCTCCCGAATGTTGTATACATATCTGCGGTTAGTCGACAAATATAGCGGGGATAGTAGCCAGGATGGTTGGAAATTTTGCTAGCTGTCTCCAAAATCTTACATGCCGATTCAAGCATTGAAGATGCACTTTTAAAGTTTCCCCTTTCAACGAGATACCTTTGGTTCAACCTGTCAGTGATGATCTTCGGTATAACAAGCCCAACAAGAGACAACTCACCATGCGCATCTACGGATCACTTCGCATAGAAGTATGGGAGGGCGCAATGATGCGGAGAATCGATAGTATATGTCAAGCAATGCGGAGATCTGGGGATGAAAAATAGCACATCGATCCCAGTCTTTCAGAAGCGGTGCGCTACGGGGTGTTTTTGGAAAACATGCGTTCAGAGCAAAGACGGCCCAGTCAAAATGAACTGCGAGGGCATCCTCACTTAATGATTGCAAAACGGCTTCCCTTACAATCCGATGACAGCTGATTCGATCCCCGTCCCGGTGTCTGCTGATTAGTGCTCCGTTTAACAAATTCGCGATGGCCTCGTCAGTTCTATATTGCTATTAATGAATTGGAAACATTCGTTGCGGGTCGAGGTATGAACTTCGTACATTTGTCGTGTTGGGAATCGATCCTTCATACATTCTTTCAATTTAGGAAATTCATCACTTGGTCCGTTGTGCATCCTATGCCAGGCAGTCAGCAGAGGAAAGAAGATGAGAAAATTCATCGGTATCTAGACATACTTGGCTGTTGCATCACAATTTTCAAAAAGTTCAATAGAAACACCATCAGGATCGAATAATGCAAGTGTCTCCATAAGCACACGGGGTGCTTCGTCAATCGTGGATAGTGTCATCGTCCACGTATTTCGGATTGACTTTTCGTAAGACGGACCAACTATACCTGCTTGAAACAGCAGATTTGTGTCGAAATCTTCATAGAACTGCTTGAAAGTTCGATAAGTGGTTGCCGTACGTCTGGTGTACGAACCGATATGGTCTAGGACCAGGGGTAGGTGACCCAGCCTCTCCGCAATTTCATCCACGATCCCTTTCTCTCCAGCGTCAAGGTTACCGGGGTTGTGGTTAAGACTGATCATGAACTGATAACTTTCTTCTCTAGTAAAGAGAGGCACTTCGATGGAGTCGTGCCCAAAAGTACGGGAGAGTTGATGGTTTCGAGACGTTAAGATCACAGAGCCATGAGAGCCTTTAGGCCATAGTTGCTCGATGGCTTGTTCATCCTCTATATTGTCGAATACGATTAACCACCGTATGAGACGGCCTTCACACCCGTTAGATCCCACCAAGTCAAACGACAAAAGAAAATTATTTGGCAATTTGGGCCTACATGCCTTGGATTGAAGCTGTCATGAGCCATCTTTGGAACGTCTTGAGGAGAGCAGTATCCTGTTGAGGGGTAACATTTTCTGGTGTGCTCACCACGGCTCGGGCGTGAGATAACAACGAGTCCCGAAGTTTAGCCTCGGTCTCGGCCGCAACCCAGAAGATGGCCTCATAGTCTTGCGAGTGCCTATACGCGAATTCGAGAGCAATCTGCGTCTTGCCTACGCCACCAAGTCCGTGGAGGCCTGTGGCACGTAAACTTGTTGCGTCGGTTCCAGGCTGTAGCTCAGCATACATTCGTTTTAGTAGGTCCTCACGGAATTGGAATTGGTGGTTACGGCTGTATGGAATGCTGCGGTATGGCAACTTCAAGGCGGATACGTTCGCCCGAGTGGCATTGCCATCACTGAGAAGCTTCATGATCCCGTGGTGCTGCTCTTGCTGAACTCTGTATTTTACCCAACCTACCTCTTCTTCTACCCACTTGGTCTTACTCTGGATAGATGTGAGTCTCGTATTTGCGGAAAGGTTGTAATTAATCGTTGGGCGGTTGAGAAGTAACAAATTTCCTGCAACCAAGAGTTATGGCTCAATTTCAGATATGCTAGCTGAGCTTCGAGGCCCATGAACCGCTAAGAAGATGTCCGTTGATACCCTTCTCTGCTACTTTACTTGTTCTTGTTATTGGGAAAAGGAAAGAAATAATAGGAAACCCAATAATCATCGGATGAAGACTCACTGACGGGCTTGACTTGGAGGAATTTGATCGAGTCCTGATACAGGGCAATCAATTCAGCGTAGTATGTAATCAAGGCTTCCCGAAGGCGGCCCGATAGCTCTCGTGAACCGAACTCTTTGAGATACTCTTGGAAACGAGGCAAGACACTGTTAAACTGCTCGAGAATGCCGCCGATATGCTCAAGTATCTGCTGATGTCGAGCCGCAAGCTAAAAGTCGCCTCGTCAGTCTTGTCACCTCACAACCGCAGGACTCGACTATCCCATGCTCGTGCTAGTTACTATTTATTGTATTACCTCCAGAATTAAAGCCAAAGGTCCCCATAAAAGGGCCGAGATTCTTGGGTCGCTTTGAATGAAGATGCCAATGATGGAGGAGAAGGACCTAAGTTGTGCAACGAATGGTTGTATTTTTTTGAGGACTCGTGAGACCTTGCTATTAGAATATCTCTCTTCAAGTGTCCGCATATGTATCAAAAGGTCTTGCTGAGATCTTATTGCTGTTAATTGCATGCGCTCCTGGTCACCCAACTGTGCATTGTAATATGCAATAGACCCTTCCCACACATTAGCAAATTGGGCATGCATGTCTTCTAAATTAATGACAGTGATAGAGGCCGGGGCACCGAACGGGTGACCATGAAGGGCGACGACATACTGTGCGAGGCAACGGTCTCTATATAATTGGCCGTTTTGCACTTTTGGGCGCCTGGCAAGTGAAATAGAATTCTTCCTCTTCCCTCCCAGAATGCAGGCATCTCCTTCCTATGACTACGACCCATGGCACATACCTACTGCCGGTGCGAGTGGGCCCTCCTATACATCCTGTACTATGAGGCCTAAGGCATTTTCAGTGCATACTCCTTCATGTAGACCAATTTTTGCAAAAATAAAAATAGAAAAGAACTTACAAGGGGCGAAGGGGAGTTTCGGCTTTGGCACAGTCGATAACAGACCACGATCTTACTTGTAGGCTATAGGCTTGACATACGGGGACGGGGACGGGGACGGGGACAGGGACAGGGACGGAAGTACGCTTGACACTTGTGATTAAGTACTAATCTTTGGTGTACCAATATGAATCGCATTTGTTAGAAAGCACCGCGTACTCGTTTTTCCCACTGAGTAACTACAAGACATAATTATTATGTTAGAGATCTGAGTGATGTCTTGAGCTACAGAGTAGTAGTGCACCGACCCGATTACATCACTTTCTTGGACAAAGGTTGTATTTCCTATTGCTGGTAGGCAATTCAGGACCCAGGCCGCCAGGCGGAGCATCTGCGGCTCCGGCGTGGGTCATAGCACTCACACGCCGGGGGCATAGCACTCAGCACGGCCTCTAGTACTGAGCAAACTGTTTATCCACCTCCTCCGCCGCCGCCGCCGCCTCCACCGCCCCCACCTTGCTCAGACTCGTCACCATACATGATGTAGCAATGCCTCGGTTTGAAGTGGGCGCTGCTTTTGTCAGTAATGTAACAAATCTGAAATCAATTGATAGTTTCTCACTGGTGTCCTCTGAAGAAGAAGAGATAATAGATTCAATCACAAGAGATTTGAGATGGTGCTCAAGGCTCAAGGCTCAAGGCTCACCCCCGATTCTTGGTTGTGAGTGCCGGTTGAGAGTTTGGGAGTCAGGGTGCTTCAATTGTGAAAGGCAGACATGTTCGGTTCAAATACAGTAACAGCAGAGCTGCTCCGGTGATCCGAAATGACATGTTCGTATACTGATAAGCTTCGTGGAGGGGGGAATGAAAAGAGCATTGGTTGCGAGCGAGGATCATCAGACTTCATGTAGTAGTGCTGGAGAAATGTACGAATCCTACGAAGTCATCAACCATGGGTAGGATGGCCTACACCGATAAGATGCCTGCTTGACCATGCAGGCGCTGTGTATCTCGAGAGCGGGGTTTGGCAAATCAAAATAAGGCCTCTGCTTGCCGACGAAGTTTAGGCTCATTCCTTCCTCATTCGACTTCATAAATCGCGTGTTTTGGTCGGGAATCCTGAATATTTGGAGGCGCTGATCAATGTTTTGTCAGCGTGGCATACATGTCAGAAGTTAATTCACTTTGGCGTATTGTAATTGACAAGGCAGACAGCTGTCGACGACCACCTACTCCCTCTTCTTGAGCATACTAGCCAAACATATTCACTTGTCTATAGAGTTAGCGTGATTTACATTGCTTTCCTCCAATTTTGCAATACCGTCTACTGGTGACAAAATGTCGAGCGATAGGTAATTATGTGTCGTACCTTTTCGGCAATTGGAACAGATCTGCTAAGCCACCGATACAGGGATGAGATGATAGCGCGGCTGGAGGCAGCCATGCCGGAGATTGAGTCGGTCCGGAAACTCTGCAAAGCCCCATCAGTATCCGTTGGTGTTTTACATCAAGGCGAAATTGTATTCCGTCGAAGCATTGGCCTCCGAGATATCGAAGCCAATTTAGAAGCAGACAGCGATACCGCATACCAGATCGGGTCCTGCTCAAAGCTCCTCACCTCTACAGCAGCTGGTCTCCTCTCCAAAGAGCACCCCATCTGGAAAGATAAGGTCCAGGACCACCTCCCGGACTTTGATCCAATTCAAGATCCCCGTATTGGAAAGACAGCTACCATCGTGGACATATGCCGTCACTCCACCGGTCTTGCCAATGGCAACAGTATATTCATGGGCCCAGGAGGCACTGTAGTTGTAAAAGGGGAAGACCACATCGCCATGACGAACCGGCTCCCGACATCAAATCAACATGGGCAGAGATTCAACTCATGGTGGTATTACAGCAATGCCGCTTTTGGGTTGTTGGCTAGTATTATCGAAAGGTCCTCTGGAACTTCATTCTCTACCTTCTTGAAAGACCGTCTCTGCGGCCCTCTGGGCCTGACCCAAACCTTGGTGACAGAAGCCGACGTGACACACAATAGTAATCTTGCTCATCCTTATGTGCAGAGAGCTGACGGTACTTGGGCCAAGATTAATAATCATTACACGAGTGAGAAGCACGGTCCGGTTCTCGCCGCGTTAGGTATCCGTTCATCAGTCAACGACATGTTGAAGTATCTGGCCGCTGTCATGAACCGTTATGATCTTGAAAAAGAATCAAAAGCATCAACACCTTCCCCAGAGATTTTAGCTAAGTGCGAAGGGAATCCGCTGCGCGAAATTTCAAGCATGTGGAACTGGTGGTGGGGACGTCCTTGCGATGACGGCTTCGACAACAAAACGGCATATACACTCGGTTGGTTCCGAACTACAATGCCAACATCGGCTCTCGGAATGCTGTCCTACAACGGTGTACATAGGAAAGAAGATATCATTGGCAAGGAAAGCAGCCCTCGCACTCTTTACGGACATAGCGGCTGTAGCAATGGCTTCCTTTCCACTGCCTACCTGATTCCCGACTCTCACACAGCTGTCGTCGTCCTAAGCAACGCAGCGGATGCAGCTGACTCTACCGACACAGCATCTCAAATTTTGCTCCAGGCTATCTTCGACTTGAAACCAACTATCGACCTAATACCTTCACTGGAGGTATCGGTTGCTCACCGCCGGACGAAGCACGAAAAGGTAGTTAAGGACTGGACAGAGCATAGAGGTGTGTCTCAGTATGATAAGGCCGTAGCCGAAGAGATCCTAGGGACATATGTTGGGTTTGGTGTCTCGTATATTCATATCATAAGCAGTGAAACATCTCCATCCGGTCTCGCCGTCAGATTTGCCGATCAAGAGACATCACAACGCGACCTTGAGCCTTATCATAAAGATGCGCTGAGTTTCCTACCACTAGATCATCATAAAAAGCTTGAGAGTGGGATGATTGACTGGGATTACTGGCAGACTGGGGTCTTCACATTTCTCCGAGAAGGAATGTCCTTCGATCTGGATGTGCCAGCTTCAATGCGGGATTCTCCATCGGCCGGGACTGTAACGGAAGATCCCGAAGGAATTATTTCGCAGGCCACTGAGTTGGAAACGAGGAAGCCGGTGGTAGGACTCAGATGGAAGTGGGATGAGTATGACCAACCTGGTCTATGGGTTAAAACGAATGAGAAAATGTCTCAGTCTGATATAGATGATCTTGTCGCGAAGTTTACCGGTCTCTACAAGAAAAATGTTGAGGAGGCGCAGTAGCTTGAGAAATATTTTGATATCACTCACGATATGTAGTACCATGACAAACATTCGTCCTTCCGATGCTAGGTGTTGCATTCTCCTCTCGTGCTAACCCATCATCTTCCGCCCCAGATCACATAGCCCCGTCATTGTAAGAATTTAGGTATATCCTCACCGTAAATGTTGTAATGCCCTGGACCACACAAGAGACCCGAGGCCGAGGGTGGCCCAATTAGTTGGAAAAGACATTAAGTCGGCGAATGCATTAACATGAAAGCCGTCTAACTCGCAATCCAAACAAGCGACAAGAATCTTGTTACTATCGTATCTATATTGAGCATACATGATTGGAGAGGCTTGAGTCATGGCGCGGGGTGTTCACAACCTGAAGTTCAGTCTTGGAGGCTCCCATACCAACACTTCAACACTTGTATGCAAAACCGGCCACATAGCATGGTCCATCTCTTGCAGCTGGTAGGGGATGTGCCTGTCAATAGGAGGCTGAGATATACGATCCATACACAAGCCATTTGTATACTTCAAGTATATATAGAACCTACACTTCTAATAATCAACGAGATTACTACCTACATCCTTGACAGTGCCTAGTGATAAAACGAGTGGGTGAGAAAGTAATCATACTTCCTTAAATTCTTCTTCAGCGTTGTCTTACTCATTTCCCTTCAAGTATATCTAGTTTTCTCACTGGTTTCCTAGCGCCAAAGTATTGGCACCCTCCTATCGTATGCGTCCTCAGTGGTAAATTCTGTAGAATTTATGCCTTTCTTCAGCAAAATTTCTTCCGCCTGATACTTTAATTCTAGTGCCTTGTTCTGATTACTGCTATTGCCACCTAAAGACGCGTTATTAGTTAGAGCTTCGGCGTGTTTCAACATTCCACGAGCGTGTTCGACTGGCATAATGTTGGCGTGTTCTTTTGTGATCGTGAACGAGTCACTGAGATGGTCACTAAATTACGTATTAGTTATTTACTAATCCGAGATGAGAGAAGATAAATTACAGAACGAAGTAGTGAGGGTGGGTTAGAGGATAGCAAAAGGCGAACATACATGGCAGTCAGTACCTCTCTCTGGTCTAGGCAAGTCACGCCCATTTTGTAAAAACATGCTGCCTTGAATGGGTGAAATTCCGATTGATTACCCTTCGTCCACATCTCCTGTGCTTCCATGAAATGTTCTACCGCTTCTCTGGGTCTGTTTTGACGCCTCTCGAGGTTGCCTAAGACAAAGGATGCACTAAAGCCATTATTAGTTCAATGGAATGAAATATGGGGAAGTAAGACGTACAATGCCGCCATTGCCAAGTTCTGCTCCCGCTCGAACTGTTCCTTCGAGGCTTTGAGCAGCCCCTCCACCTCATCGTACCTTTCTAGGTACATAAGACACCTAGCCATATTCATTTTCGCGAGTGCGGGCCAGTCTGGCGCTCTCCTATCTCTCACATTCCACTCAATCCAATCATGACGTGACTTTTCAAACAACCTCAGTGCTTTTTCGTGATCGTTGTTCGTATTGTAGTTGCAGCCGAGGTTCTGCCTGAAGCGGTCAAGTAGATCAATGTTGACTGGATTCTCGTTTCGACACATCTCAAGGCCCTCGAGGTTGAGGTGGATGGCGTCTTCAACCCTACCGATGCTCTCGTACATACAAGCTTGGTGATATAATGTTGATACCTTGATGTCAAAGACGTGTTCCTGATTATCGAGCGTTTCCACGGCCATGAGGTTTACTTCACAGACGTCATGGAGCTCTGAAAATGCACCGGTCTCGTAAAGATATCTCGCTGCTTGTTAGCGAATTGTCGTAACGTCATTGCACGTCATTTTCTTACCTCTGATAGCTCTTTAGAAGGTTGCAGAACAAGAAAGATGCCTTGAACATTTTTGAACGCTTACGTTCTTCTCTGAAACGATCTTTCAAACATACCACGTGCCGTGGATCGCGGTTACGCAGAATCCACTGTTCATACATGTGGTTTTCGTCCACATCTGACTCTTTCGGGTAGAAATTGTGAGTTAGAATCACGGCATTATTAAATGCTCGCTGACGCGCTTCTAGGGTTAGGGAATATCGAAATTGCGTCTGCACAATTGGATGGCATGAAAAGTCATGATTCAGATGACGTTTGATCAGTGAAAGGGTTAAGAGAGGTTCCGTTGCCTCAGAAAAGCTATAGTCAATGCTAGATGAGCTTTTTTTATAAGCATTAGATAGGAGGTTGAACATACGCCCAGGCTCCGAGGCAGAAACTGAGGTCACCCTGAAGGCTTTGATTGCCAAACAACTCCTGCCGTATTTTTTCCGAGGCTAGGAATGCTACAACTCCTAGAAATGTCCGGCTATCCCTTCCTAGGGTGCGAAATGATATATCCCACACTACCTGCAACTCGGCTCCGTGAAATCTTCCCGGATCCCCTAGATAGTTATGCAAGAACTCAGTAATGGACCAGGATTTTCGTAGAATAAGACTAGCCACATGAGAAATGGCCAGCGCGTGCCCGCCCAGCATTCTCGCAAGCTCGACCGCTGCGATTTTCTCCGCTCTAGTATCCGTACCTACGTCGCCTTCTAACAAAAATTGAAGACAGTCAGATCCGGTATTCGCATTCCATGAGGTTATTTCCAAATTTGATTTGGCAACGTTATGTGCCAGAGTTGGGTTGCGTGTAGTGATAATTGCTTTGCCTTGATATGCTTTTGGCCAGTATGGCCTAAGTAGTTTTTCATCCCCGACATTATCATAAACTACCAGCCAGTTATGGTCTTTTATGCAAAGAATTAGAAATAGTTAATGGTTCTAAAGGATTACGACGTACTAGTTGTTTGAAACCAGGTCTGGACGAGTTCGAGATTCTCGTCGTGTTCGTTAGGCCGCGCTCCTTCTAACTTGAGCAGCAATGCTATGTCGGTAAAATTTTGCTGTAGTGATGATTTTTTATCACCGTAGACCCAGAATATAGCGTTATAAACCTTCTTCTCTTGCTTTATCTCAATATAGCGTGCTGCAATCGAGCTCTTGCCAATGCCGCCTAGACCAAACAAAGCAATAGACTTAAAAGAAGTAGGTGCTTTATCAACGCCAAGAATCTTATCAATTGTCTTGATTTCCTGGTCTCTGCCGAATAGTCTTGGGCATACCTTGGTTGGTAGCTTCATAAGCGGCTCTGGAGGATGCGGATCAACCAGATTCTCAACTCGCTTTAACGTTTCAAAGAGTCCGATATTTATATTGAGAAACTCGCGGCCTAGCCAGGTCCATGAACTGTTTTCTTGTGTACGGGGACGGTCTGGTGTAAAAAATTAGCTATACAGATCATTTCTCTTCATTTCGTAGTACTTACCGTGCTGTTCATGGTCTTTTACATCCCGCATACACTTTACCGCGGCCGTGAAGAATTGAATGAGCTGCACCTGAATATCGAAGCATTCTTCTTGAAGTTGTTCCTTAATGTTGCTAGATGCCGTAGAGTAGTGTTCCCAGAAAGTCTCTGCTTTATGACCTAGTTGCTTGAGCATCAGCGGGATCGTGGTGAGGGCCTCCGAGTCTCGGCCAGTAAGCTATCATGTTGTAAGTGGCGGTACTTGCGACATGGAACTATTAAATAGAGGCTACCTGTAGCAGTACGCCAAGAATTCTCCAAAAGAAATTGGCATTCGGGCAAGTGGACAATTTCGTCTCAAGTATTTGGATGAGCTTGTGGAAGCGGTTGAGTGTTGGTGTCATCAAGGCAATCGCGGGTGGGATGTTTTTGTTGGGCTCCGAGCCCCCTATGCTCGCCCTCAACTCATCCCACGAAGAAACGAGTCGAACGTCCTTAATAGTATCTAATTTCAAGGAACTTTCGCACTGTTTCGTTACTTCATCCCAATAGCTGGGGAAATACTTTTCTCTATCATAGTTTGTCAGTTCCAGGATACTCGGCGGTTTTATGAGAGGGGCTCACAGATCTACCGGATTCATTGTACAATATCCCGTCACGTAGTGCTATATATATCGCGAGTGCCCACGGGATCAATATCGCCGATTCCCCGTGACTACCTAGAAGTTGGAAGCTAGAATATATCGGAGTTAATGCCCTTCGATAGCGAGAAATAACTCTCTTAGACAACTAGAAGACTGGGGAAGATAGAATTGAGGCGAGGCCTATTAGGTCCTTACTATACGCGCACTAATTAGTTGATCCCTTTCTGTCATTTATCATTTATCTTCCTATGTCAACTCACCAAAGTGTGTTGTTTATGTGATACAAGCTACATGGCGCTACACAACTTAGCTACAAATCATCTATTTCTGTCATATCCGTCTACGTAATTCTAGCCAATTTTGAGTACAAAGTGACTTTATTAGCTTAAACACGTAGAGACGGTCACCATTACTTGGATGAAGGCTATGTTACTTAGTTGCTAACACGAGCGGGGGCTATACCCCTGTGCATGTTTTTAACATGAATATACCATATCATTCATGACATGTCCCAAGTGACATTCGTAAATGGGAGAGGTATATTGCTCGAGGCTGGGAAGAGACACCTCGTAGTCCCATCACTATCATCCGCGCACTCCGGTTTGCTGATCCCACCCCGTCCAAAGGCAGTGAAAATGATCCTATCGATCAGTCAATAAAAGCCAACTCACATATCATAATTCGGAAAACGCACGGATCTTTGGGACTGAGCTCATCACAACTCCACGACATGCCGACGGAAAGGTTGCCAGTCTTTGCGTTATAGTTGACCTTCATACCCTTGAAAATGTCCGGGTAGCTGATGGAAGGACTGCACTCAAACCAATAATTCGGGTCAAAGTAAGTCGAGTTGGGATTCAGTTTTGCATCAAAACCCTGGCAACTTAGCTCACGATCGGTAACGAAGTTACGGATCGTGACGTCAAGACCTCCTTTTGGCTCGCCGTCCCTCCAAAAATACCACCAATGGGCCCGAAATACATATGCCGTGTCCATGAGGAAATACTGCTTATCGGGATCGAAGGAAATCACAGTGCATTTTGATGCTTCTGGATTTGGGAGTTCAAGAGCGTAAGGCTCCATTGCGTAGCTCGACTCAGTCTTCCCAGCGATGTCGAAATCTGAGCCAAGACACACGCTGCCGTTGATAATCGGCGTGCCAGCGGGGATAAAACCGATCTCTGTTGCGTCGGGCTCGATCTCGGGCCTTGCCTTGCACTTCAAACTTGGGAGTGCTACGGTTCCTACAGCATAAAATTTGGACCTTCAATCATTAGATAATATCGTCAGCATTAAGGCCCTCCCACAAGGTCATACTTTGGGGTATTTTGCTCACGGAGACGCCGGCCCTGCATCGTCGCAGTACCATGTCTGATTCACTAGAAGCCTGTTCTCTGTTGATATTAGCCGCACCTTGGTTTCGACTTCGTAGTTATGTGTACGGTTTTCTTTCTCGTTAAGGCTGTGTGTGCCACAAGTATACCAAGCTGGTCCCGGATCTAGCGGGAAAGGAGCGACGCCAGAGGGTGGATCGATGTTGGTCACATTCGACGTCTCCTTGCCGCTCGCCTGCCAGATGCACGAAAACGTTTGCTGGTTTGCGCGATTCGTTATGTTTACTATCGCGTTTTGGATTAGCAGCAGACTTTTTGGGTGCAGAAAGAACTTTGGGTATTTAGGCGCTTTAGAGGCCATCGGGTGACAAATTCAGCTCTGGTGGGAATCGTTCCCTCTTAAGGTCCATAAAGGGGTTAAAAAGATGATTCCGGAAAATACTTACGCCTAACCATTCCTACGCCCGCGATCCCCCACCCACTATTCACCCATGACTGCCACGTATAGTTCCTAGCGCCAGTTCGCCATTCCAAGTTTGATACAGTCCATGAGGGCGATACTGAGCGAGAGCTGCATCCCGGGCTGTCATGCCCTGGAGGAGCCGGTGGTATGTATGGCGAGAGTTTTATAGGCTCCAGAAGCCTCGCTGATACTCGGGTCTGATTTGCCGATATGCAGCCGTTCGATTTGCATTGCAGAATTAGGTTCTTGTCACCAGTTCCGACAAATTTGACACTTGAATAGCCGGTTACTAGACATTTCTCGCATTGAAATCATCAGCTAAGTACACAGACTCACGGTACTTTGGCAGCGTTATCATCGCAAGTCCAGGATTGGTCAATGGAAAGACGCCGTGTGGGATAATCGAATGAAAACTGAGCTGGATACTGGTGTTCTTCATCCTCGCTCGTGCAGTCGCCGTCGATGTGTTGTCCATTCCCGTCGGCTTGACCGAAACAGTCTAACTGCACATCGATCGTATTGCTAGTAAGGATGAAATTAACCGTGGCGATCCCACCATTTTGGTTATAACTGAAGGACTCCACAACCCACGTCGGCGATGTGAGCGAGTTGTTCAGGCATCCGGTAGTGAGTGCTGGAGGCGGACTACTGTTTACAGTGATGTCCGTGGTAGTGGCATTCCCTAAACAGATGAAATGCGATGCTACTAGAAGGCAGCAGGCTAGAACTTTTGGGTGCGACTTCAAGAGCTCAATCATCGCGAGATTGCCTATAAGACTCAATCTTGAAAACTCTGCGATTTGCACTTGGAGGAGGGTATTGATATTGACTGACCTCCGATTATATATCGTCTCGATAGCCATCTGTATAACCTCATTACTAGCCAGCAGTATGAATCTCATGATAGCTTGCATGATGGCTAATTAGTTGCCTGTTAGCGACTCGTCCGTAATATGTGGCGTCGTATCTGATATTAGCCCTAGGTTGGTACTCAAGCGTTCTGCAGATGCTAATGAGCTGTTGCTATTTAGCCGCCATGGTGTTGTCACGTTGTCACGAGTTAGTATTGCGATTTGGATTATCCTCTTAACCTATGAGCTAATAATTATAGAGTTAGAAATCTGCTATGATGTCTCTTATGTTCTAGATCTCAAAGAGGGCACGAGATACACAGGCACTCCAATTATTACGGAAGTGTTTGCCTATTAGGCATCGGTATGTAGTTCTCTTCACGTCCCACGATAATTTTCTATAGTTGACAATATTGATGAATGAAACAACTTTTGAGTGTCTAAATGGCAAATTGAACAATAGGACAAAGATGAACGATGTAAATAAGATGAATAACACAATCGAAACCCTTAGACATGGTTGGTACTAAATAATTACGCAGGGTGTTGACATGGAATATCATCTCCTCTCTATGTACTCAATTACTGATTGAATTGGCCCTTTACTATCTTATCAAACATAGTATTGAGGTAAGGCACCAAAGTCTAATACATGCTTTATTACTAGATGTGTAGGGAAGGTACGAGGAACAGTGTATAAGTCTACCCCTCACGGTGCCTTCTAGGTCTCTCCTCCATGACCTCTATAACATCAATTATCCAATTCAATTGCTTACAAATGTCAAGAAACTTGCTGTACCTGATTCATTCTACATACCGCCTGGGTCCTGTGTGAAAACTCCGCAGCCACGTGCACACATACGCAAGATATCGATGCTGCGTCACCTTTACCATCGATTGTATGCGGAATATACAAACTCTATTCACTATCTAACTAAATCGCCAAGCGGAGGAGCAGTAATTCTAAACTAATTTGATGAGAGGATGCAGCACCTTACACGCAACATCTACCATAGATAATCACTAATAGAACAACCGATGATGCAATTAAGAGATGGTGCTCTTATTTCAACTTGCCGGCACACGACCGCACGACCGAGCTCAGGTGTTTCGATCGGCCGAGCCCAGCAGATTCCCGCTTGGCGTGTTGTGGTGATCTGTGTCACACAATATTAATTGAACCCTCTCCTGTCGTCATACGCAATGTGATCTAATGTGGTGACGAATACTCTGCTAGAGCCTAGGATATGAAATATGGATTTGCAGACAAATGCTATATTCCATCATACAAGAAAGGCTTAGGTATGTGAGTTGAACATACATGCACACACACACACACATAATGCTACAATCTAACCGGAATCCCGGACTTTGTGGATTCCCAACAATGTCTACCTGTATCCGCGGTGGCTCTAGGAGAGCCAAGAGCTCGCAGGCTGAGATTAGCGACTCGTCAACGTACAGGTGGCTGCATTGATCGGTGCGCCTTGGTCTGACCAACCACTTTTCCTGCGGCGACTACGCCACTCCTTACTCTAATACTTCTGGGGGAACCATATGTGTATGCAAGCTGGGTCTCATATCCCCGGCCGCCTTTAAGCTTCACCACACACTCACTACGCGTCCCTCGGCTAGAGTCACAAGCTCCGGGAATTCGTAAACCTGGCCCAGTCCCAAGCGGCAGGGATTGGCCAGGTCGGCCTGCATTGCAGCCTCCAATGAGGGTACGTACGTTGTGCAAAGCTTGCTCTTCCTCACTCTTGAAGGGGGCCGCGCGGTAGAGCGCCTGGCCCAGCTTCACCATTATAAGCCTCCTGAACCTCGTCTAGTACCTGACATGGCAAAATCTTTGCGCTCTCGTCTTCTTTTCCCCGGAGCTTACCAAACCATCCGAAACTACTGCCAAGTTTAGGTCTTGCGGTGGAATTTTAAAAAAGATTTTAAAAAAATAGAGTTTCTACAGAGAAAGTGGAAGTTTAGCCACCATGAAGCTTTCATCTACGTTCCCCCTCGCCGCCGCGTTGGCCCTCGTGCTAGCCCAGAACTTTAACAGTGGCTCCTTCACGGGCACCGCGACCTTCACCATCTCGGGGAGTACTGTGACTGTCGGCGGCACGAACGTCAACACATTCACCGTCGGGTCTAGCACGATCACAGTAGGTGGCTCTAGCAGCACCTCGACAGCTGACGACGCCGGAGCCTCGGACGACAGCGGCAGCGACGTCGACAGCGATGCTACCGCGACCGCATCCGCGGGTTCA
>JAPESX010000344.1:0-20068 GCA_029590615.1 Nemania bipapillata | reverse complement strand
GCTGGAACGCCGACTGCCAGAACCACTCGTGCCTGCACTGGGGCTTCTACAACGCCGAGGACGCGCGCAAGCACCTGGTCCGCACCACCCACGTCCCCGACATGCCGCACCGCCCCGTGCGCTACGATTTCGTCTGGCAGTGCAGTCGCACGGGCGTCAGGGGGGATGGCAAGTCGGAGGGCGGCGGGAGGCTTATGTGGTATGTGGATGGCCGTCCGGTCATGAAGAACTTGATGCCTCCTGGCACGAGGCCGATTGAGGATTGGACTATATTGCTGAATATTGCGATGGGTGGGAATGTGTGTCAGGGGAAGACTCCTCGGGAGGGCTCGTATGATATGGTTGTGCATAATCTGCAGATGAGCGAGGCGCCGGATGGCGGTTGGGCAAGGTTTGATCATGATTGGCAACATTGTGTTGATGGCGCTGTGATGTGATATCTATGATTAAGACGAACTGCAAAAATTTAGGCTATCTCTAATATAGGTGAGTTGTTACTATAACTGGAGGGCTCAAATATCAAAGATGCGCTGTCCTTCGTATCCTTGCGTTATGCGGTGCTAAGGCGGTATGATCTACTTCGTACAAGGGGCTTTAAGTATATGTCTACACCTCACATAACGATACGCATCCTTCAATCCCTGAGGATATACATTAATAATGAGGAATACATCTACTATTGTTTCCATAAGGCCAGCCTTACGAGCCGTTGAAAACGTAATTTATTGACATATAAGTTTACCATGTCAAGGTCATGATATGAAGCATGTTTAGTGTATTCATTTGCAGTGTCGGCCGCTATCTGTCTCGCTGCTCACTTCGCTTCTAAGTTCCTTTAGTAACTCAAGGAGAAATTATTGCAATCTTTAGTGAAATCTTTCCACTCAATGTTAAATCCTCAGCAGCAACACATGCTCAAATCAATTCATCGCGACACTCTCCAACCTAGTCAAGAGCGCATCAATCCTCGCATCATCCCACCCCTCGATTTCCCGCACTTTCCAGATTGGCTCCGCGCGAGCTGCCAGAGCCAACTCAAGCGGCGTCCGTAGGTCCTCTTCTGTCGATTTGATAGCCGCGTCTACTCCTCTATCGAGGAGCAGCTCTACGATGTCCCATTTACCTCTTTCAGCAGCCCAATGCAGAGGCGTCCTACCGGCGTCGTTCACGGCGTTTATATCCGCGCCGGCATCGAGTAGAATCCGCACGCTTTCCACCGTGCCTTGAGAGGCAGCGAAATGGATCGGCTGGCTGCCATTCAGCAGGCGGGGACCGTTGACCTTGGCATGGTACTGGTGGATAAGCACACTTAGTATCTCCGCCCTAATCTTCTTTTCCTCATCGCTATCGGCATCTCCTACGGTCGCCGCTATATGAATCGGGCTAAAGCCCTCCATATCTTGGTCATCCACTCTAGCCCCCGCCGCAACGAGTCTATGAATAACCCCTAGATCCCACCGCTCGATGGCGATGAGTAGGGGCGTAGATGGCTTGTTCCGGTCAAAGAACGTGCCGGGCTGGTTCGGGTCAGCGCCACCGCGAAGAAGCTGATCTGTGAGCTCCGAAAGCTTGTTCCGGATAGCGTATAGAAGCGGTGTGCCGGTTGTGATCGGTGTGACCGCCGTGATAGAGGCCCCGCGTCGGATCAGCTCAAAACACGCATTTTGATTGCCAGTCTGAGCAGCCATAGTCAATGGCATCTCGTACATAGATTCTTGAGACCATTGGTATATGCCTGTATGTTGTTCCTTAAGCATTTCCGACGGTATATCAATCAATTTTGCACCGTAATCTAGAAGCAAATGCATAACTTCCCATCTCTTGTGTCGGATCGCTTCCATTAAAGGTCTTGTTGCAGGGGGGAAATTATCAGGGGCATCGGGTCCTATTCCGTTTCTAAGGAGATGCTCGACAATCCTGATAGACCCCCCTCGTGCAGCAGCTTGGATCAGAGGAGAGAAGTCGTCGGGGTCTTGTCGATGAAGATTCACCCCGAGCTCGATCAGTTTCTCAAACCCTGGCTCATCAGCCCGTACGGCAGCATCATGCAAAGCTTCATGCATATCTGCGCCCTGAGCGACAAGAAACTCAGCTATATCCCACCGTCTCGAAGATATAGCGTTACATATAGGTAGTCTAGACCCGGCATTGACATCGGCGCCAGCACGCACTAACATTTGAACTATCTCCAAGTTCTCTCCACTGGCGGCAATTGAGAGCACTTTTGGGTCCGGATTGGCTCCTTGAGTGAGTAGTTCCTGAACGATAGCTACATGCCCTCTTCCGACCGCAAACCCTAAGGGACGTGGGAGAGCATTAACCTCGGCGCCTTTCCCAAGACACTCAAGAACCAGCGCATGATCACCAACCTGTGCTGCGTAACAGAGCATCTGTTGCGAGGTTGTTTCATACCTAGTCAACTCATGAAGAATCTCAACTTGGCCATTTTCTGCTGCACGGAACTGACTGTAACGGAAGCCACTATAGCGGTGTTTGCTATTCGCGTCTAGGACTTGTTCGTTGCTAAGAAGCTCCTTGACTATGTCGAGGTGATTATTCTGTGTTGCAGCACCAAGCGCTGTCGGGGGATCGGCTTTCATCGTCCAGTAGTCCCTAGCTCCGTAAGAGAGTAATAACTTGACTACCTCCAAATGCCCGTTTGAAGCGGCAAGGAAGAGAGGATCGGTACGTCGATCGTTAAATTTCTCGCGACGCGGTTGGACATCTGCGCCGTTAGCGAGAAGCTCACGTATAACTTCGATATGGCCGTCAGCGGCAGCAGCCGCGATAGCAGATTCATATCTACCACCCGGAGCATCCAGGTCAGCTCCGCCGCTTGTTAAGAGCCTCACGACAGTGAGATGGCCGTTTTTGGCCGAGGCTTGTAGCGCATTACCATATACGCCACATGAATCACTCGGCGAGGATCCGCGGTCCAGTAGCGCTTCTGTCACACGTTCGAGGCCGTACCAAGCAGCGCAGTATAATGGTGTATATATATCCATACCCTCTTTTGCCGATGGCGTTATATGTACTCTTTCCTCCCCTTGCGGGCGGTCAATAGTGGCAACTGTGAGCCAAGTTCTGAAGTATGGCTTGTCTTTGTTAAATATATTAGAAAGCAGATCTTGCAACGTGACCGAATTCCACTCTTCAGACGATAGTTGTTTGTGTCTCATCCAGAATTGACCTGCATAACGCATGAGAGGGTTACTATCCCAGAACTCGGGCGTCTCGTGGCCGGTGGCCTCGAGAAAATATGACAGGCATGATTTAGCGAGACAATCCTCAGTTAGCCGTCTATTTAGGGCAAAATACGGACAGAGGCTCTCGATAGCTACTTCAGACAGGAGGAATTCCTTGACTGAAAAGTGCGCAAGTTGAACGTATCTTGGTTTATATCCCAACGCATCTGGCGGGCCACAGTGAATAGAAACGAGACTAGAGTAAGAGTCGATAAAGTCTTCCACGTCAAAAACTTCCAGATTTTCATCAACAAAGGGCAAGTCGGATGTTTCCGAGTTTATAGTGATAGCTATAGCGATCTCGTCAAGGGATAGCTTCTCAATGTCAGAGTTTACCCTACCCGTGTATGCACGACTACTCACCGGCCGACATGCAAATGTAATCCAGCGCAGCAAGTTTCTAACAGAGACCTGGTTCTTCTTGTCGGTTTTGTTTAAGATTTGAGCGTAATGTGTTTGTAAAGACTCGGGCAATTGAGTGAGAGTATCTCGCACAGCGCCTGGAGTAGCACAGCGCATGAGTTCTTGAAGCTGACACTCCAGCCAACGGAAGCTTGATAACAAGGACTACGTCAGTGAGATGCGAAATAAATGTGCTACATAGGCAGGTATTACTGACCATCCGCCTGATTGGGCCAGCAATCTCGTTTCGACTGTCTTTTTTAAGGATATTGGCCATCGGGCGAACTTTGCACGACCGTACAGCTGCGCCCTTAGAGCGGTTTGAAAATCTCTCGTAATGTTCTCGCCCTCAATAGCTATCGAAGTAGCATTGGTTTTCTCAAAGATGACCTGCAGTCGCTCAAGGCGCCGACTGAAGATGATAAGGTGCACGCGGAGTTTTTGACTACTCACAAGCGTCTCTAAGAACTCAGTAATTGCTACGAGATCATTAGAATCTTCACATTCATCCAAGGCATCTATAACTATATAGTTGTGTAAGAATCCAAGCAGATGCTCCTCAAGCGCTGATCTGAGGATTGCTATTCGTGCTTCAGTCTTATCCCAACGCCCTCTCTCAAGAGGGGTTTCTAGGTAATGTATGAATGCTGTGTCAAAGACCTTATGAAGCTGATTGCGTTGGGGGATCAATTGAGAAATGAATGATCGGCAGATACTCTCCAAGTTAATCGGACTATAGTCAGATCCATTGACGAAGAAGTAGCAGAGACTGCTCATTGAATCGTCTTGGCAGTAAGTACGGAGATCTTCGATGACTTTCGAGCTGCATTCATTAATTATGAATCATGGAGATTCATTAAATGTTGAAGAGTTTCGGAATTCAAGACCTACCATAGTACCGTCTTACCGCATCCAGCTAGAACTCTCGTTAAATCCAAACCGCATAATTCAGGGAAAACAATCTAACTACTCACAAATTCCATGGAGCCATAGAAACTGCCCATGCTTCGTCTTCCATTCCTTGTACTCTTTATGATTGAGAAGCCATTCTCCTGTTCCGGCTGCCCCCTTCTCGCACTCTCGCTGTTGTTTTGACTCCTGGTCACGCCCCTGAAGCAGCTGAAGCACTTTCGTTTTCCGCTCATCTAGATTCAATGAGTCTTTTCCTTGGGACGTTCAACCAACTCACTCACCTTGCTTTACCAAGTCTATATTCCGGAGTAGGCTCGACACGCCATCCTCAATGCCTGGCAGTGACTTGGTGTAATCAAGTACCTTGCCTAAGTTATGTCTGTCTGAATATGAGAAAGGTTCTACTTTTTCAAGGTAAATGCTGTTTCACTTGCGTAGTATCAGTCATTAGGGCCAGCTGCAAGGTGTCCTTGATGCGTCCGATATCTGCCAGAGATCGTTCTGCTTGCGTCTTTGTCAGAGGCCATCTGAAGATGAAGGCTCGGCTCGTCTTTCTCCCCGGCTGGAGGAGAGAGTCCAGGTCGGAGAGTTCCTGCAGGCACCTTGGCAGTGGGCCTCCAGGATCGTTCATGGCCTGAACAGATGGTAAAATGGACCCATCATATCCCCTTGTCATGCCCTCTAGCCGCTCCGCGACGTCCCTGACGCTTTTGATCTCGTCTAGAAGACGTGATATCTCTATAGGCGCATCTTTGATAGCCTTGCGGTATTCGTAGCATAACAGGACAATTTTGCTTGTTACTTGCAAAATGCCAATGAGTGTGCCAGCGAGACCAATAGGTTCCACCATCGTGTCCGCTGTGAGTCGACTTCGAAGAAGGGACAGACCAAAGACTACGCCAATTCTTCTACTAAGCGAAACATTATTCAGGTCTTTTTTCGGGATACAGAACTTCTCTTGTAAATATACCACTCTTGATGCAGATGAGTTGCAAGGTGATGCCGCTAGGTATCTGCACTGTAAGCGATTGAATTGGCTAAGGATGTTGTCGAGTTAAAAATAGAAACACGCTAACCCAAAATATTCATTATAACATGTCGTGAGTTCCCAACGCGTCTCACCGTCCTCTACATTCTGTTGGCGAAACGTTGCAATATTTGGTGAAATTTCTGCGCATGATATTAGACCTCCATCAATAAATTATTTCCCGTACCTGTGCTTTTTCTCATTGCGAGAGCATGACTCAAATCATTTGGTGCATAGTTCGTACGTATTACAGTGGTCTAGCAATGTAGAGATGTCAGCACTTTATCAACAATAAAACATCGAACGATAGGTCGGCCAGGACCTAAATGGTCCTTACGGTAGAATACCTCGCCTTCGAGTATCTCGTGGCACTCCGCACACGAGAGGTGTTGCAATCATCTTGAAAGTCTCACAAGTTCCCGATCAGTCTGATCCGAGCTCACAATTGGAGATAATAGAGCATGCATTTCCTTAGAAGGCTTCGCAACATCAAAGGGGATTCTCCCCCATACATCCAACTCCATCTTATCACAGCCAGCGTCAAGTAGCTGCTGCACCCTCAGCGCGTTTCCACGAGCGGCTGCGTGAAACAGAACGGATATGCCATTACATCCTAGAGAGCCATTGGGATCCCAGAGGTTTCCCATGATTGCTATCTTACCTTTGACGGTATAGTAAAGAGGGGACCGGTTTTGGGATTCTAGCGCATCGATGTCAGCAACAGCATCGACAAGGAGTTTAACCATCTCCTTCCGGCATTGACCTTGTTTCACGATAGTATGAAGCGCTGTACTGCCGCTTTCATAACGCGCATTGACGTTGGCACCGAACAAGAGGAGTATCCGGACTGCCTCCTCGCGTGTGACATCATCTGCTGTGGCTGTTATAGCAAGGCGCAGCGGCATTGCCCCATTCGACTCTCCGACTTTTGCGTTCTCTGATGCCCCTGATTCCAATAGAAGTCTAAGGAGTGTAGGATTACCGACTCGCGATGCAAGGTGCAGCGCGCGGTATTTCGTTGCTTTAGTTGCAACATGATCTGGATCGGCTCCCCTGGCAAGCAAGACACGTGTTGTGTCTACATGCTGGCTTAGAACAGCTAGTAACAAGGGTGTTGCGTCTTAGCAATCGTGAGATTCAATTTTAGCTGTTCTAGAGCCTCAAGATCTTCCTGAATCTGTTTTGGTGCCGCGACACGAATGTTTTTTTAACGTTTTTCGACGAGAACTAGCCCCATTCGCCCCTATCGCAAAGGCCAGCTCACTGACCAGCAGTGGTCGTTTCGCGAATGCAATACACAGCAATACTTCCGGGAGCCAATATAACGGTGCATCTACCTGCGCTATCATTTTCTTGTATATCGTGTTGTAATCAGCGAGATCAGATATATTTGCCGTTGCAAGGCCCGCAGCCAACTCGGTCTTGAGGGGAGTAGCGTTCTCTCTGCTGAGGAACCCCCTGACAAGTGTAAACTTCTCGTCTCTTAGTTTCTCTTGGATAAGGAGATCTCGAGTATGTTCCATCGTTTGGTCAAGATCGATGCTATTGGTTTCGTCAAATGGCCCCAGATATTCTATAATATCCGTTTGTGATTGACAAGTAAACATTACCTTACAGGTCGTGAGTTTGTCAATAGCAAGTCGCTGCTGTCAGTATAGGTGACCTTCTCGGTCTATAGGCGAGCGAGAGGAAGAATAAGATCACGAGGCCCTAAAAATTCTCCCAAGAGTCAGGAAAGGAAGCTATTCCCATCCCTTGGAACTCCAAAAGAGAAGAAGCTTTATGTGTATAAATAGGCCAAATTTTTCCAACCCGAGAAAAGGGGGGAAAGGAGATCTACGGACCCTGAGAAGCCGAAGAGAATTATTAACTTAATAGACCTACAAGCCCTATATTATAATAGCACTTGCTACGTGTATGTATACCTGCATGAGAATTACTTTTATTAATAATTGTGCTAGCAAAACTGAACTGCCAGCAGGTTTTTGAAACAAGAAACTAGTCCCTATAAACCGTGCATGTAACAGCACGGATCAAGGATCTAGAACGCCGCCCATGAGAGTCCGCTCAGGTGAGCCCCAAGTACCAGGCTTGCCCCTTGTTTGTGTAAGGTCATAACACTCTTCCTCCATACCATACAGTTCGTCTTTCCATCTCTCTGATTTAGTGTATACTCCTATTTTTCTTGAGATAAAGCGCACTAATACCCAGAACATCTCGCCATGCCCATGAAAATCAATAACCCACGCCTGATGCTTGCGATGACGCTTATCACTAAAAATGTCGAGAAAAGCATGGCACATCTCATGCACCAAAGTGTAAATCAGGTGCTCGATCCGCCTTGACTTGCCTTCCTGGTTATTGCGCCATATCCTAATAGAAATTGAATTTGTCTCCCGTTTATATACACCGGAATGTTTCCCCCTAGGACGCTCGTCCGTAACTATTAGGCGCACGAGACTCTCCCCCTTTACCTTTATAGTCAGGAGTGAGAAGAAAAACATCTCGTCTATATCGACCAAGAACTCCCAAAGCTCGTCCGAATTGCTTGTTCTCTTGAGGTCAATGTTTTTGGCTTTATAGTATCGCTTGATGAACTGCGCAACTGCATCGGAATATGGATCCTGAACCGCCCACGACGAGGTCGAAACTAACCGAGTTAATGCCTGTGCATCGTGTGGCGTATTGGTTCTCGAGGACTTACGTGAGTTTAATCCCGGATCAGTCCAAAAGTTGCCAGCTATTGCTTTTAAAGTTCCGACATCGGGGTGCCTGTAATACGACATTGTTTCTCGCTATGGAGTGGTGAAGTAACTTGAGATAGAACTTAAATGTTTCTTATCGCAGCTTTCCTGTTCAATTGGTTCAATGATACCATCATCTATTTTATACATATATAATGCCTTGTATTACTATTAAAGATTATCCATAGACAGGACTCTTGTCGCCAGACAACTTCATGTTTCATTGTTGAACAAAGACACAGAAATAAACTTAAATGGCACAGTTTATGCCAACATCGCATTTTAACAACCCTATTCAGAATGAAACGCACCTCTACACCCCTAGGCTTATTATTGCTCGTTAATATCCTTAAGCTGATTGGATATATAACCCTCTTGTTCAACCTACCAATTGCTTATGTAGGCCTTTTAATTTTACACTTCTTCTAAAAATAAGAATAACGGGGATTCCTAAGTTTAACGCTAGAGTCCTTTGTAGAATCTTTGCTAATTTTATTTTATTTAGAAATATAGACATTATGTATAAAAGCCAATTGAATACAGCCGAGCAAGCTCTAAGCTAACGTGGCTCATCATAGGTTTACTTAACCTTAAATCAAGTTGCGAAGTGGAGAGGCAAGATTCTAACTCCACCCCATTTACCCACTTGAATTCACTTCCTCCGCCCTTCATGTTCAAATTCCAACCGAGTGCTTCCTTAAGGAACCTTGTATCTTACGATCTCTAGAGCGGAGAGGAGATTCATTACATTGGTTAACCTTTTGTGGTCTTTGTAGTGCACTACGCGGAATCAAGTTTTTTCGGCGTTTGCCGCTGCGATATCGGCTCCTCCAGCACTATCAGCACCGGTTCAAGCAAAGGTGTATTAAGTATAAGTACCGAGGGCTCGGCTTAGGGGGAGTCTATTGTATTTATTTAACATTCAGACTGGTCTCTAAAGTGCGAACTCTATGGGGTTCTGTTCCGAATCATCTGACTGAACACGGATCTCTCCAGAGTCGAGACACCAATAACCATGCCAGAGCAGTATGCATTTCCTTGTCTTTCATGTCCATTCCTATATACCTCCTTCTCCTTTTATCTCCATGACGCTATTTGTTTCTCAATATTTCATCAACAAGTGCTGTATAAGTACAGCACCTAATACTTACATTCATAGAGCGGTCTATATCCATGGTCACCACGCCTCNAGTGGTGAATTCGCACTCGCGCCGCACAGCACAAAACTCGGCCGCATTCCTACTCCCACATATACAGCCACACTACCGAATCCTTGATGTAGGGTGCGGGCCAGGTTCTATCACCATCGACCGTAAGTACTTATTAGTGTTGTGTTCGGTTTACTTAAATCAATTACAAGTACCCCTTTTCAGCTAGATCTATGTCTGAGAAACTTCTCACTTCCAAACCACTCGTTCAGGGTGTACATAATAGCATCAACTGACATCAAGTATTGCAGTTGCCCGACTTGTGCCACAGGGGTCGGTAGTCGGTGTTGATGCTGCAGAAGACGTGCTATCACAGGCGCGGGACTCGGCTCATGCACGCGGCGTGACGGAGAACTTGACATTCCAGAAGCACGACGCTAATAAACTTCCCTTCGGAGACGGAGAGTTCGACATTGTCTTCTGCCACCAGGTCCTACACCACGTTCAAGACCCAGTTGCCATTCTAAAGGAAATGGCCCGCGTGGCGCGGAAAGGGGGGATCGTCGCCGCGCGCGAGGTCGACTACGGCGCCGTTACCTGGTACCCTGAGCTCCCGGGAATCCAGAAGTGGGAGGACGTCCACATGGAGGTCTTCAAGGCGAACAAGGCCCAGCCGAAAGCCGGGAGGTATGTCAAGGCCTGGGCGAAGGAGGCGGGCTTTGCCTCCGAGGACATTACTTTTACATGGGGTCAGTGGAACTACCAAGATGACGAAGCGGTTACTTGGTCTAAGTCGTGGGCTGATCGCGCTCTTTACTCGTCGTACGCGACTTTGTCCCTTGAAAAGGGCATTTCGACACAGGAAGATTTGAATTTCATCTCGGATTCCTGGCGCAAATGGGGAGAGACTGAGGGCGCATTCATCATTATACCCAGTGGCGAGGTTTTGTGTCGCGTAAAGTGACTGGGTCAGCCAGACTCAGGGGAAATGACTAGAGTTAGGAGCCAGAGTGATATTCGTGCACGATATCTATGAAGGATTCACATATTTACTTCTAAAACGCAGATCAAAGGTAAATTTTCCTCTAGTTTCATATATTTACAGAAACGTATCCTCCAGTACTCATGTAGTCATCAACAACACGTCTCCTCCCTATGCGCTGGTAGTAGGAGCAGGGCCAGTAGGGGCGGTACCATTGCCACCAGGGGGAGCACCACCGCCACCACCGACAGTGTAGCCCGTAGAGTGGCCACCATCCTCATCGTAGTACGCGGCAATGCCATAGTAGGTATCAGTGGTGTAGTCGGCCGAGCCGTTAATTCCAATCTGGATCCAAGCGAACAGGCCGTCCTCAATACTATCGCCGAGGTAGACGAATTGCGGGATAGGATCGAAGTTCTCGTCAGCTTGTAGGATCGACCACATATCCTCGTCGTTTGTGGTCAGCGCCTGGGTGTTCTGGTTGTAAGGGGCCGTGGCCTCAACCTCCTGGCGCAGAGCTTCAGGGTAGAAGAGCTGGCCGATGTGCGCTACGGGAGCCCCCCAAACGGAAATGGTGCCGTTCGACTGCACACTGGCGTTGGTGTGTGCAAGTAAGTGCGTGTGCGCCGCACGGCCTTCGTAATGACCAGGGAACTAGATCTGAGATTAGCTTGTGATAGGTCTGAGTATTTTCAAACTGTCTTACGATAGTCTCAAAGGAAGCGACACCCTCAAAGTCCGTCAACTGAATGCCACGGAGGAAAGTTGTGTTTAGTCCGGCCTGGCCCGACTCAACGCCGGAGTAGACACCCGTTGCGTTGCAGTTCCAGATATCGACGGCGACGGAAGGAATGGCCTCGCAGGTATTGATGTCGATATATTGCACCTCGAGGAACATGTCGATACCCTCGCTGTACAGGGTCTCCTTGACGTTGGATCTGAGCTTCTCCCCCACGACATAGTAGGGCCCATCTGTGACATAAGGGGCAAGAATACAGCTGGTGTTGGCGCTGAAGACGTCCCCCAGAGGCGTGAACATATCGTACGAAACCTGGCCAGTCATGTTGTGGTTGATTGCCTCATAACTCTGCAAGTCCTCGAGTGTGCGCTTGCCCTTCCTGGCCACTAGTGATGAAGTTTTAGTTATACTGGTCTTTCTGACATTATGTTTCCCACTCAGGGGTTAGCAGTATAGCTTACAAGTCTGAATCCCACGCTTCTGGCGGAGGTTCTCAACGGTCTGGGCACGGCGCTTGATAGATCGCGCCTTAAGGGCCTGCGAAGCGGCTGAATTTGAACAGGCTCCCAGGGAGCGAGCGGCGACAGAGGCGGCGTTGTCTCGAGCAGCGAGCTCTCTCTTCAGGTTAACAGGGTCTGGGTGGGCAGTGACATAGCCAGCGAGGAGAGAGGCCGAAGCCATCATGAAGGGAAAAGCAACCATTTTCGTAAGTTGGGTGGGATGTCTGATGTACGATCAAAGAGTGGGCGATTGATGACTAGATCGGACTGTCTGCAGCTCACGATGGAGGATGGAGTGAAGTGATGAGAACTTTTGGATAGTTCTTCACTTGCTTTTATGTGTTTTTGCCCTTACCCCTGACTTTGATTCTTCAACAATATCACTAGCATAATCCATTGTTTTGGCAATCTTCATTGCCAAGCCCGTAACCTCGTGGCAGAGAGGCGAAGGCCGTCGGGTACATCATCCTCTACGTACGATGGATTCCATCTACCCTGCTGTCGATCGGATCAATTCCTTCAACACTGGTCATTGCTAAAGTGCACCAATGAGCGCCAGCCTATACCACTACAAGTTCACATGGCGATGTGCCTTGGGCATCATGTAAGTGAAGGCGAGTCGTCAGCGGCCCACTCACTTGGCAGTCCAGTCTCAAAATCAGCTAACCTACCGAAATGGGGTGGGTATTGAAATGCCGATGTCTAGATTTTGAGCTCTGATCTGGGGTCTCTTAGCAGGTGGTACAGGAAGAGCCTCATTGCTAGCGTCGGGATGTGGGAGTCGGGTTGGTCGCGCTGACGCGTTCCCGACGTAACTTTACCCACCAGCCTTGGTCAACGCATTTATTCAACATGCCATTCGACAGTATCCTCGTGAGACCGGGTCGTGGGGTTAGCCCTGCGTCATAGCTAGCTTACTCGCGTGCATAGCCAAGATCTTGGTGTGTATTACTTATACGGTACCTAGCACGACCTATGTATATTAGAGCAAACCTAATACTACTTGAAACATTTACCGAGCGCAGATTCTAGTGCACATATGCTTAATTTTAGCTTTAGTCTAGTTGACACACATAAGATGAAGTGACAGCTAGCTAGAATAGAGCACCCAAGTCCCACAAGTTCCCATGTCGATACTTTGAGACCTTTAATTTGGCGTCCTCTTCCACCAAGAGAGGTCAGCCATTATATTTTCTACTTCTATCACACTTCTCGGCAGTAACGATGCATGCATTTTAAAGAATATAATTAGAGTCCTTATAGAATTACACTTTCGAAGGTATAGTGGTGTAGTAATGCTGAGTTTCTATTCCGTGGCAGCTTTCTTTATTTATCTAGTATGTCTCATCATCGTACAATTAGTTTGAAACTTTGCGAAATTGTGTTGGGGTAACTTCTCTCCTCCTAGTTATGCAATGCCACTAGTGGTAGTCTTTGAGGGTGCGCATTGCGTTTAGCTGAGTATAGTTACACATCCGGCTTTCTAAGCCTAACCATACTTCTAGGGGTACCCGAGAACCGAGGTTCCTAGCTTAGGTTCGTTCTATCTATGATCGTATACAGCTTACTAAATAAACCGACCAGCCTAGATGCTTTAGAAGATAAATACGCGGTGAGGGTAGAATTGATCTCCGTTGTATTGATTGCCTAGGCGTTATTAGCAATGCTGAGGAATACGAGCATGCATAGCCACCCTTGAAGACAACGAAGCTCGTTCGAGCCCATTCGAGCCTCTCTGCGTCTTTTAGAGTTTAACATGCTATTGCATTATAGGTAGCACGACAATTTAATTCAAGATTACTGCTTCTGTGCAAGGACAGTGCAGACGGCCCAGAGGTGGGGTGATAATTATCTTAATCTTCAACCACACCTTCTAGAGAAACATATTTATCAAGTAATGGCCGTGCCTATAGAGACTCCTCTAAGTGACTTCACTCAAGAATTTGGTTACACTAGGCGGTATGAATTCGTTAAAATAGCGATGCATACATCACCTGCATCTCATTGATACAACATAGGTAACTCTCAGCTACGCCATCGACACAGGCAGCCTCCTGCTGTATAGAACTCCTCAGTCACCATTTACCTGCGCCAAAAGTCCTAGCCACCGATATATACTAACGACATGTGCTACAGCTACAATTTCCGCCTTTGCCAACCGGCCTGAGAACTCCTCCCATGCTTTATCATCCAGTGGTCCCTGGAGGTTAGTAAGGGTGGATGCCAACCGATACACTGTTCCTTCTTCCGTGCTCAGCCCTTCGGGTACTTTGCCAGCCAATCCGTCATTGAACTGTTCGATTGTCAAGCCCAAGCCCATCCAAATGTCGCGATGGACGTTCATTATGTATGGCGTATCCAATACAGCCAATAGACCAAGTATAGCTAGTTCCCGCTTCCGTGCGGTAAGGAATGAGGGCTGATAAAGGATTTTGCCCACTGCATAAAGATGGTATGTCACATCTGGAGAGTAGCTGCAAATACAATTCATCAGCCTCTTTCTGCTGTTATGCCATGGTTCATAGCCAATCAAAAGTCAAAGAAAGGTCAATATTATAAGGGTTTTGCGTTGCAGAACGGGAGGAGGGTAGTAGAGGAGGGCAATATTACCATAATGGGGCGTAGCATCCTTCCAGCGATTTGCCATCACCACTAATAATAGGGAAGGATTGCGTCGCACCTAGCATCGTCGATAATAATTCCTCCATTGCCTCCCGAGACATCATGTCAGGCGAGTCTGACAACGGGAATCGATAAGCCATTATGTATCAAGGAGAAATTGCTGGTAACTGCGGGTCACATTGGACTAGTTGGGCTGACTGCCTGACTGACTGGCGGCATGCCCTCATATTTATATCCCTCTTGGAAGTCTAGTATCACGAGGCACCATGCATAGTATCTCCAGGTATACATAGTAACAACCATCTGTTGAATTTAATTGCATCTCCATACAACACATGGAGAGGAGAGTTGGACGGCCCAACCACCAAGAAAGTATCTAAGCCTATTAGCGGCAAGGATCTACATAACATGATGTAGTGTAATGACAGACATACCATATCAGAATGCTACGTTCACTTGCGGGTGTAATGTAGGTCCATTAGGACCATTTACGATGTTCCTCGCATTTGGTATTGTGAAGGCCTGATCTACTATATTTTTACTTAATTTGTATAGACCGTAGGGTGAACTACAGCTAGTCTCAGATTCTCTGACCGGTGACGAAAAGGGCAGGCTTCCAGCCTTTTTTTCTACATGTCATATTCTAATCTAAGCCAACCTATAGACGCTCATGGATCCTAGCCCTTATTTGGCAATACATACGCCTCCTACCATGGAGTATCGGGGAAGACTTGCATGCATAACCAACTGAAATCATTCGTTGAATGTAGTCGTAATCACTTCGCCATTCCGAACTTTGGCTGAACGTCAAGAGGCGAGAGGGCGTAGATACGGAGCTTCCCGAGCAAATGCTAGACATCAAGTAAACACTAAGCCCGGATGTCGACATGATGGGAAAAACCCGGCGACATAGAAACAAGACGAGAAACTTGAAATAGCCGCACCTGAGGTGTAAAGGGGCTTAGCAGTGACGAATGCCTAAGATGTATTAAGCAGATGAAAGGGTTTGGTCGATAAATAAAGACATACCGGGTATTTCCCTGTTTATTACTATATAGTGCATCGCAATCTCGTCTGAGGGATATGTCTGGACATGATAGCTCACATGTCCAACTATGGCCTACAAGAAGGTTGATGTCAAAAGTGGGAATTATAGGAATTACGGAATGGCAAAGGCAGTAAGTTGAGCTGAGGTAAAGACATGGACAATATCAAGCTAGCATAGGACAAGCTAGTTAAAATTACGCTTAACATAACATTGATGAATGCCTAGATTCTGGTATCTAGTTTGTTCCTTAGTAGTTATACATGTTTTCCTTCGTCTATCCTAGTTTCCTTAGACGAGTTGCTTAGACATTGGCTAGACGGCTCGACATTGAATGGAGCACTAGGCTCTACGCTGTGAGTTTGGGAGTAGATGAAAGGAAATAGTCTAGGTCGTAGGAACTGTAGTTGTGGTATACAGCACTGTCTTGGGCAAGATGTTCTACGTTGTCTTGTTCAATTTAACGTCAAGCTTCCCGATTTTTCTAACACTCGGGCGGAAACCCTCAGGTCGTCACAACAATATAATGCGGGGGCTAAAAGCAGGCTTTTTAATGTAGGTGATATTCATATAATTTCGCTTGTCAATATCTCTTCCCATAGGCGCGGCAAGTATGCAAATAGGACTTGGAATAGTAGATATACCCAACTAATTTCTTGGTATTCTCAGGATTAATAGGTCTCTCTTCCCCTCTGTCCTAGCAACGAGAATCTTGGCCTATTTATACCCCGAGGTCTCTACTCTCTGTACACTCTTAGGGGATATTGATATGCTGAAATTGCTCAGCATATCGCGAAATACAACCCAAAAGGGCCGCAGCCTGACTCCGGCTCGGGCGTGAGTGACGGCATACATTGGCTAGCAGTGACGTTTACATGTCCCGAAGTCCTAAATTGTGGCTTTGCTGTGTGCCAATAATAATGGTCAACTAATCGATTAATTTATAGATCTACTGCATTATGGGGTAGCTGCGCACCATACTGCGACTAGTAGGAGGGTATATTACCTGCAATCCTACCTTAAATTATGTAGCTAGCCGACGACAAAATCGTGGTATAACCTGCCTTGCACATATAAACTTGCACACGAATAGTTCCCTGGTAATAGGAAGAGCAGCGAATAATCGCATTGTGCCTGGAAGTCTGTGATAAGTTCCAGGCTACTCTAGATACACCATATCTTATAAAACAATTGCTCTCACAAGCGAGTTGCGACATTGGGAAATTAAAGGTTTACTAAACTATTAAATAACTAAGTATCGTGAAGTGTAAGTGTATGTTAGCCTTAGTGGCCTAATTGTCTGTCTTCCTGCCTTTCTATTAGCATTTTACTACTTCATATTTTAGATGGCAAGACGACTTTGATTGTATAGCACCTGAATATTGTAGAGTTAACCAATCCCCCCATCCACCCCCCCTTCCCCCTTCCCCCTCCCCCTCGTCATGTGGCTTTATCTAAACTCTAGATTACACGCAATAATTCAGTATAAACAATCTTCCTTCACGCTCTTGAACTTTGAGCTGATGTATCTTCTAAAATACATTCTACTCCCTGTTGCGCCCTTTCTATGAATTGTACAACGAGATCACCTCAAAACCCTGCTCTGCAAGTGTTACTCGTTAGCAGTTTTGTTATTGAAACAAATGGCTAAGGTTAGCAAGGAACTAAGTACGCCTTCCATATCATAATCTAGTTATGTACATTGAAAAGCCTAGCTTACTGTCGAACCTAAGATGGTGTTAGATTATCACCCACGTACCCGGTCGAAGTCCTCCGAATGAATCCCTTTAACCAACCGTCCCTTTTGTGGGATCTAGGGAATAGACAGATATGGGAACCTAATGGTCTGTACACCGAAAGTTTGTGGGGTGCCAGATCTCGTGTATTTATCCGGCGATCGACAGAAAGTGGGTAGGTATCATTACATGTGGGATTTTATACAAGCTAGCATCTTAACTTCGCACGTGTTAATAAAATTTCATAATGCTGTTACTCATAGGATTGGGAAGACACGATGGCTAACAATTCCAATCATTTCTATGCACGCATTGCAAACGAGCCTCCTGAAATCAGGGAACGAGGGCAGAAATTCCGAATCTTGGAGTATAAACGGAGAGACGGAGGGAGGCATGGACATGTAGTCATATACGACGGAAGCTTGTGTTCCGAATTATGGTATTTAAATAACAACGGCTTCGCTCTGCTTGAAACTGCGTTATATCGTCAGCTATTTCTTTGCCCGCTAGTCACGGAAAAGCGATCTGCAAAAATGTTNGGCCAAACAGCTGTCCTCGCCTTAGCCCTCCTCCCCTTCTCCCTGGGCCAGGTCTCCTCGGATTTTGAGAGCGGCTGGGATCAAACGGCATGGCCAACCTACGCACTCGACTGTAGTCAGGGAGGCAAGGTTTCGCTAGACAGTTCCACGGCCCATAGCGGAAAGAACTCCATCCGTGTTGATGGCGCGGGCGGCTACTGCGGTCACATTGTGCGTAATCCTTGGTGTTATTTTCTTCTCACTCGGATCAATTCTGGAGCATGAAGCCCCTTCTGCGCCAAAACCACGTCCTAATATTTCATAACACTAATATACCACTCCTAAAATGGCGATAACTAACTCCGAATGCTTTAGTTCTTCGGCACAAAGAAGGTTCCTACCGGCGATGTTTATGTTAGGACATACCTGTAAGTCCAATAGACCGAGGGATAGAACCGCTCGGAGTACTACATTCTAATCACTAAGGGGCAATACTAATCCGAACGTAAATCTATTAGGAAAGCCTCCAAGGCCTTCACCGACTCTCACGTCTCCTTCATCACGATGCCTGACTCTGCTCAAGGCGGCAATAAACACCTTCGTATTGGCGGACAGAGCAAGATCCTGATGTACAACCGCGAATCCGATGACGCCACGCTCCCTGATCTCTCCCCACAGGGTATTGCCACTTCAACCGCCATCCCCACCGGCTCATGGCAGTGCTTCGAATACCATTTGGGCGCAGACGGCTCGATTGAGACGTGGCTGAATAACAGCACGGTTGCTGGCGTGACGGTAAAGAAGGGAACTACAAACCCCAATGCTGCGCAATGGACAAGAAGTGGCTTCGTTCCGAAGATCACGGGTGTTTATTTTGGGTGGGAATCCTATGGTGGTGACTCTAACACTTTCTGGTACGATGATGTCGTCGTTAGCTCGACCCGTGTCGGATGCTAGTCAGGTTGTTTTTGCATATTTTCACAACATGGCTCCTGAATAAATACAAACCATAAGTTAAAGTTCTGCCTATAAATCGAGCGTACAGCCTAGCACCCAACTTCTGTGGCCGTTTATATATATATGCATATATATAAATGCACGTTGCAATTGCTTTCTCCGTGGCCAGGATTCTGTAGATTAATGATCGGAGTATTAATGAAGCTGTAAGAATAGAGAGGTTTTACCTTTAATTCATGCTCCTTGTGCTGTATTTTATATAGGTTTATGAATAGCTCTTGACTGTCATAGGTAGAAACGTATTAAGCTATTATTCCTATGCCCACCCCCGAAAGCGGACCGGTCCGGAGTGGAGGTTTCAACGTGGGGTGCTATGTTCGGCTCCAAGCTCGCCGAACAGTCCCGTTTAGTTTTATTGATAGTTGGTAGATATATCAGCGAACTGTGAGTGGCTCATGAGTAGCCTGGCCTTTGTGAGGCCCACAATGGTGGGTGTATTCAGATATGTTGGGTGTAAGTTGGCAGTTTCTTGACCCGGGCAGAACATGAACTGCTAGGGTTAGTTCGTAGCCCTGAATAAGGTTGGACTATATCGATTGGACATCGGATAGGGATGGAAAACCGGTCGAAGGGGGAGATAAGGCTCGAGTTGTTGATTTGCCGATGCTTGCCTAATCAATATATGCTCTCATACATCGTACAACTGTCAGGCAACTATGATCTTAACATTAATATGATGAGCAGATCACTCCTGCTTCGGGCCAGCCAAGATCGCTCCGATCGCTATTAATGACTGGGCGGCTCTCAACAGCAACGTGGAGATTCAGCTCGCTGAGAATCATGTACAAGCGATTTGATGTTTTGTAGCCCATAGGATCCGGAGCCGAGCTTTTGTGTTCGACGCCTCATTGGACGAGACAATGAGGGTCCTGTGTATTATTATAGCTCTTATAATGCTTTTTTGGTATGTGATAGCTCAGCTCCTGGCTACTTGCTTGCATACTTGGAAAGACGTGTAATGCTCAAAGAGAGAGTTCGAAAGCATGCGAAATATTCTGGTTCATCTTTTTACCTATGAGGTAAGGTGGTTTACGCCAGATCAGGCCATGTTAGCATTAAAGTACCTGCTAACGACTAGTTCTAGGCCCAGCGGTTTCAAGCGCTACGTGAAAATAGGAGGGACCTAGTTATAGCCTTGTTACGAAGGATCTTACCCACCATCCGACATGAAAATGTTTTGGACAGTAGCGCTAATTCCACTATAATGCAAGTATTTAGTAGAGATAGGTAGGTACTGTAGTTATCTAGTCTAGTCCAACAGCTGCCCAGGTGTCTAAGCGTGACGATAATTTATATAGAGATAGGTATTCTGTACGTACAGTACTTGTATAAGTACGTAATATTCACGGAATGATAGGCTGTGATGCTCGAACACCCTAACAATACAGCACATCGACCTTGCATTCCCCACCCCCTCCCCGCAATAATAGG
>JAPESX010000343.1:0-20069 GCA_029590615.1 Nemania bipapillata | reverse complement strand
TGGTTGGATCTCCACATCGGTGCGCAACAGAGATACTCATGGCCTATACGAGATTCTTGTCGATAGTGCCGAATGATATGCTGCCGTGGAACGTGAGGAAGGCTTATAGACATCCGGCCGATGGTGCGGGGGATACACAGTGACTGAAGAAACGAAATAAACATAGCTGCTGGGTGTGATTGGGGAATGCTAGGTCCTCAATAGCCAAAGCTCGCGAGCCTTGGAGTCTGCGCATGGTGCTAGCTAATGCTAATACCAGCAACCACAGCACTAGAATGTTGGAAATTCCGTCGGTTTTAATCATACGGTAGCATGCGGCACGCTGCGGGAATCGGAAGGAGAATGTGATATGATGCTAGATTGGTGCAAACTTTCAAACGGACACTTGTCGCCCTGTTATTTGTACTAATTTCTAGAAATATCTAGCTATAATGTAAGCGATACGTTAACAGGATACAACTATAGTTAAAGAAGCACGTTGTCGTTGCATCGGCGTGAGGAGTAATGGCATCGTAGCTCCACCCCTATCCCTCGACCTGGCTCGAATAAGGCCAAAATATCAGTAGAAGCCACTTCGTGGCAGGCAATTACATCGTTGGTTACCGAATACAGTATTTAGGGGCGACACGATGAACAAAACTATCTCGTTTGCATGTGTTAGTTCACTGCTTACAAGGGTCTGCATATTCGGCTCCCGGTCCGCATAAATGAGGTATCACAACTACCCTCATCCAACAAAGATAACGAATTCTATCGCTGCCACTAGCCATCGTTCTCCAATAGGGCCCACGTGTATAGCAGACATCTAGAGTGTAGTATACCAACTAACCAGTCGCGTGTCGGCAGAATCGCAAACGGATTCCTTGTCTAAATGTCTGTGTGACCTCCGCTTTGTAACCAACAGCATAGTAGACTGGTACACCACTTGAAAATGGCCAGCAACATGTACATGCGTAGTACATGGTGTTGCAAACAATACCCCCACCATATAATTGTTCCTGTGGTCTAGGGGGAGGGGTAGAGGCAAGTAATTATAGGCCGAAACGATATATCAATAGTCGGGTGGCATGATTTAGCTATTTGGTTGATCTGTTTGAGTTTATCGAGCCGATTGCTCCTTAGAAGTCATCTCACTGCCTGCCTTAATTTGCAATATGAACAATTTGGCGCTCTTCATGTTTGTCTCTTCTCCCTGTCCCAAGATTCATACCTTATTAACTTGTATTGTCTAGTCCTCCAGTCTTAGGATCTAAATTATCAATTTTAAGAGCAGCCCCGAGCATTTGTTGCATCAATCCACGAACACTTATCATTATGGTACAGAAACGGCATAAATCCTCCGCTACGTCGTCCCTGCACCCAGAACAGCACCCCGCGGTGTCTCAACTACTCGAGGAAAATAATCTTTCGTTCAAATTCCACACCAGAGAGGACGATTCCGGATGCACAAAATCTAGGGACAGCGCTATAATGGGACGGTTTAGATGCGACAATCCGAACTGTGCAACAAATGGGTGGAGCAGTAAACAGATAGCCATCACGATTCGGATGTTCCCTGGAAACGAATACAATGCAAGAGTATACCACCAACGCTGCAAGAAATGCAACTACCTCAGCAAGCCGATACTAGACGACACATATGCCGAGAGAGTTACGTATTGGCTCAAGAAATGGTGTGGAATCCATTTGGAAGCCCCTCCCTATTCGCGCGAGAGCAAAGGGCCACACGAAAGCCGCTTCTGCGAAGGTTGCAAGGCTAATCGTTGTGAGAAAGGTAGGCGATCTATGTATGATTGAAGGTGAGATGTCCTGCCTATTGGCATTCCGTTCCTCTAAAACCGGGAGGTATTCNAAGCCTAATGTTGACGTCCGGTTATTAGTCTACTATCATACGATTTCCCGAGAAACCACACCTACGGTGCATGGTACCAACCAGGCCTCCGAGACTCAACTGTGTAATTCTTGAAAGAGTATTGTCGAAAGGGTAAATACAGGAGAGGGATGAAGTGACCTTACGGTTTTATGGTTAAAACCTCAATAACATTCAGAGATAGCTATAATAATATTTCCATATTTGTGTGCGTACGATAACACGAATAGTAAAGCCAAACGTATATGACTATACCTACAAGCTGTGCATTTGTGCAATGCGTCCGCGCTATTCCCGTGTGAAAGATACAGAGATTACATCCGCACCGAAGGAGTGGTAATGTCTAGGTAGCTCGACTTTAGGTCAAGATAGGGGGGAACTAATTGAGGACTTCGATTGTACATAATGAATGAACGGAACCTTCGGTTGTACTATCTAAAGTAATGTTTCAAGTGTTAAAAGGAGGATCGGATTAAGTCTAAGAGTGGATCTTCTTGTAGCTTGGCATGTTGGTAGCAGGATGTTTACATACGTTCTGCTGGCTCACCTGTGAAAGGCCACCACACCTGAGTGGTCAGAGTACATTTTGCGAGCATTTATTGCATATAAATGTTAGAAACTTGATATAGAACCCTTTAACACCAATAATCTCGTTAACACAACCTAAGAGATGATGCGATTATTCGATGCGTCGTACGACAGCGAGGAAAGCGGTACCGAGTATCCGATGAACATAAAGATATCTTGTGAATGTACATGTTGAATTTCAACGAGTCGACCGCCTAGTCCTAAATATTCAACCCCTTAGAATCAGGAGCGCCAGATTCAAGTGTATTATAAACCCCGGGAAGGACCGGGTCTTAATATCTACCCGAGCTGGCGACGATTTCAAGAATGCCGGTATAGCTGGGGCTCTAGCCGGGGTTGAGACTGGGTGCCAGTATAAGTAGCACTCCGTCTCAGGGGATCATCCGTTCAATCTCCTTGTTTGACCCCGGTGGATGTGGACACCGGAGATTAGAGTGCACCCCGATTTCCACATCAGGATATGCTAGTGGAACGGCCGGGATGCCACACATGGTTATTTGCCCAATCCATGCGGCTAATTAACTATTGGAAATGTTCCTAGTCTTCACCCTTTGCTACATTTGTTGTTCACTGCTGATTTACTATCACCTCCTAGGGAATACACCATACCCTTGGCTACTTTGGTTTTTATCGCATATCGCTCATGTCCTATGATCTCCGTGGGTCTAGTAGTCGCCCTATCTATAATTCGCCTGGCTCCATACACTTAACAATTAACAAGGAATCCTTTGTCGACAGGGTTGTGTGTCAGAAGCTCAAAGCCAATGTATCTACGAAGGTTTCCCCTCGGGCTGCTTGATATAAATAGAAGGCTAGTGTGTCTGCTCTACTAGTTTGGTGATTATATAGAACCTCATAGTAAAGTTATATATCATTTTTCATCACTGTTTAGCAGCACGATCTCCGAATCATAAGTCACTACCGAAGACTGTAATTATGCATAGCATCAAGGTCATCCTCACCTTAGGCTCGCTTGCCGCCGGGTCTCTAGCCCAAAGCGAAAGCTTCTCTTCCGATTCTTCCTGTCCTAGCTCTTTATCTGCCATTGCAGCAGCAGCTCCCACATTCCCCGCGTTTCTTGTGACGCAGCTCCCAAGCCCCGACGGCATCCTCAAAGATCCCTGGGCGTATGCAAGTAGTTTGTGCGCAATCGCGAGCAAACTACCCGCCTCAGAGCTGAGTGAGTTTGGAGAGTTCGGCGGGTCGCTTCTCCAATTCGTCGCGACTGAACTATCGAGCTACGACGCCCTTGTCACTAAGTGCTTTGCTACTGGAGCCGAAGCCGCCGCGGCAACTAGCTACATCCACTCCATCGCCTCCCAGACAGCTCCGCTCTGCCAGCAAACTAGTACACCCAGCGGAGGAAACTCATCTAATGGGACCACTATGGCTCCAGCCACATCGAGTATCGGTGTTAGCACACCGGGGAAATAATACTATTGTGTTAACGGCCTCTATACCCCTTACCAGAAACCCCACTGGTCTCTTTGCCGGCGTTAGAGGGGTTGCTGGCCTGCTAGCTACTACAGCATTGTTGTAGACAATAGTGTAGCGGTACGAAAGGGGCATCCTTGAGCTAAAGGAGGCTAGAGCAGATCAGTTAACTAGGACTATGTTTCGGAGCGTTAGGTTCAAACAGGGTTTTGAACTATGATCATAATCGTTACTTTGGTCTTGATGTGCTGTAATGGAAGAGTGTTTCCAAGAGAGGAACGTCTGAACAGTCTCGCCAAAAGTCTAGATTAAATGAGCAAAGAAGAATGAGATGTTCGATGGACATTACATACCTGATTATTAATCCCTCACTGTGCATTTCAATTTCTTCTTGCTCGTCGTCACTATGTAAAGTTGCTATACCAATTTGTACTGCATATCTATAGTTGCGTTATATAGGGGGTATGATTGGCATTCTTCGGCTGAGACTTGGGCTTCCCAATTAAAGGCCTGAATTTGTGATGATAGGAGGGTGCGATCTGAAGTTCCTCCTTCTATAAATGCACGTTTTCCTTCTTCATAAACGTTTGTCGTATTCTTTTTTTCTTCTTGAAATGACACACATGCATTGCTAACTTTTCTTATTTAGCTAAATTAAGTTACTCATAAGTCTAAGCTGGGGCGTTATCTACTTTATAATTCCCCAATCCCATTAAGAAACTTCTAAAAACTTATAAAGCAACTTTAATAAATCCATCTTAGCGATGCAAGGGAGTGGTTTTAGTCATCTACTTACCTTGTATTAGCTTCTGTCCATTTCGAGGACGAGAGAGCCCAACACTTAGCCTCCCTGAAGGTGGCGTAGCAGAGTAAGTAATTTGATAGGTTTCTCAAACTCTAGCGTCTTGTATTATAGGGCTTTATTCACATACATTTGACCTTTAAGACTACATAAAACAACAATGTGACGATTCCTAATCATGAGAGTGCAATAAAAGCTGCAACACGGCTGCCTAGCTCAACATAGGCCTCTAATTATCGAAACAAACTAAGTTTATTGAACAGTCTTATTCAATGCGCAAAGATAGCAGATGGGATATATAGCTAATTTTATTTATCAAAATCTAGCGCTCTTGGGGGCTTGTGCTTAACTTGGAACTCAGCGATGTTCTGTATAATAGTGTATGGTAGATTACCGTCGATTGTTTAGAATAGTCGCACTAAAGAGGGAGATATGTCGCAACAACTGCGTGGCTCATGCGATGCTTATCGATGATCGTCTAAATAGGCGTCATACCTCAGCCACCAACGCAGCCACTAATGATGCAATCTCGGCATGGACTAGCAACCGACATTCGGTGGGATGCCTGGTATGGTTGATTTGGCGACCCTCGACAGATGTTTATTTTGGCGAAAGTAATATGCAGGCTGTAGACTACGCCGCGCGGGTAGGATAAAAGTTATAGCGTGATAATAGTGGCATTCCATAACCTGTAGACGTACCTCGTTGGGAGGTGGCCCCTTTTTCCCACGTAGTGATTCGGGTTAGTCTCAGAATCTGTGGGGCCAAGGTCATTGAGCAAACAACACATTTCTGCAGTTTCGCGCAGGATGCGCGAACTACTAATGCAGTGCGCCCCCAATGTGACCCCTCGCAGACTTTGCCAGACTGGTTCGTCAGCCTGCATATAGTTCGCTCACGCTCCTATCGAAAACCCTGAGATCAAACGGTACCTGTGTCCCACACTTGTAAGTCCTCTTCCGCCGACTGCATTTAATATCAGCATGGAATCATAGTATCCGGCAATGGTTATCGTTTTCAGAAAGTATTTCCTCTGATTGGTTCAAAGTGGGAGCGTGATGCCCTCATCACGAAACTCACTGCTTTAGATTTATATGTCGCGGATGCCAAGTTGGACCAAAGGCCAATTGACATAGACTATTCTGCTAGCAAATACACTGCGGTTAACCGAACTTTGAGGGCTATCAGACTTCCGTGGTTTGGTTAGGTGATGGATTATTCTTGCTGCGCAGAGGTTGCCCAAAGCTTCCCTCTAGGCAGTAAGGATCCTGGTATATAATTATCCAGAGATGGCCGGTCTTTCTCAGCCTTCTCATTCCTCGCACCGGCCCTCCTCTTCTGAACCCCTGCGATGGCTTCTCCTTCTGGGTTGGTGGCGGCAGTGGCTGTGTCTTGTAGGAGGGACTAAAGGATACTATAGCATAAGGTCTTAGCCAGGAAGCCACTTACCATGCTTTTTCTATCATCATTTGGCTCCTATTTAGGATAAAGATAATTCATCTCAAGGTAGTTAGATACAAACCTGCTCCGTGTGAGGGGCTGCCGTCTAAATAGATACGCTACACACCTTCTGTTCAGGCCTTTCAAGGGTTATAAAACGCCTTACCCCATAAAGAAGTGTTGTAAATACGGAGGCATACAACACTTTGTATTGTGGGACAATGTTGAAAAGCTTGGGGGCAGTGCCCCCATATTACTGCGTGTCATTGCAGTGTCACCGTCCTATATAGGTAGAACGAGGACGAAGGACACCGTGCCCATGAAGTGTAGCGCTCGCTACTATTGGCCAGGGTCTTGATTTGTGGCTGGGCACAGGCGCCAATTGAAGTCGATATGTGTCTCGGGTCGCAATCGGTGAGACGTAATTTGGGCGTTAAATATAACTTTACGCATTCTTAAAATGGTTCTTGCATTTCAGCTTGTTTCATGGATGCACTACACACGACGTTACCGGCCTTACTTTCAACCTTTCACCACCACGGTCTCATTCGCTTTTACTTCACATTCTCAACTTCGAATGCGTTAGATGAATCGCGGATGTTATCTCGTTCGTAGCAGGAGCTACATTTCCGAAGCATGGCAAAGGCATCCGTCACTCGCCTAATCATCTGTGTGGACGAGGCTCATTACGCTGAGGATGGGACGGCCGGTGAGTCTACACTCACATCTCGTTCCCCTCGTTAGTCGTGTTTGATTTAATAGCAACAGGCTACGGCAATGAAAGCAATGTTTCCAGACTAAGAAGCTTGGTCGCTACGGGAGTTGCGCTATGTGATCGCCAAGACCGATCTGTGAGTCAGACGCTACGCTATCACCAGGCCGTAAAGGAGAGCGGCAAATTCGCGCGTCTGCAGAGCCGTACGATCGGCTCTATAGACCAGCAGGTCAAGGACATAGTTGAAGACATATATCAGCGGATTGATGGACCAGAGGCTGAGCTCTTCCTGTACGGGTCTGGGCGCGGCGCGTACATCGTGCAGGTTATTGCGTCACTGTTACACTTGATCGGAACGCCGAAGTCGATGAGTAGCTTCGACCAATTGTATCAGACGGCGCTGGCGCTTCAGACTGCGTGGTGGCGAAACGACGCCCTGAAAGGTGGTAAGTTGACTGCTGAACTCAAAGGGAAATGCCATGACCCTCCGAAAATCCAATTCTTAGGAGTATTTGATGCTTTAAAGACAGATGTTGAGAAGCAGGAATACAAATCATGGTTTGTCGACTCTGTGCAGAATTTCCGCCACGCACTCGCATTCAATGATACCCAAACAACCCCATATGTATGGAAAACGCCGGCAGGTGAGGAGATTAAAAATCGCTCCTTTATTCAGGCATGGTTCATGGGCGACCATCAAGACGTCTGCGGCGGCTCCGAGCATGACGGTCTCTCGCTATTCCCTCTCCAATGGATGCTTCTGGAAAGCATAAAATCCGGCCTTATCTTGAAGTCAGACAGGGGTATCGCTCCTATCATATCACTTGCATTTCCGCAGTTTGCTGGCGAAATCCCTAACCTGGAGGTTAGGGAAAAGTCCCGTTGGCAGGTCAAATATGTGAATGGTATTGAAGTCACATTATTTGACTTGCAAAGCGTACAGGTCGATTCAAAATCCGGGCCTGATCACTCTATCCGAATGAATTCTGGAAATCACACTCAGAAAAGCCAACGGAAGATTTTTAGTAGCGACAAAAAGCTCATAGGTTGGGCGCCTAATAGCCCATGCGGAAATATTGTTCATCCGTCCATGTTTGCTATACTCGACCGAAACGCGCAGTTCTATGATCAAGGGATCTTCAGGAAGAGAAAAAGGGAGCTTTCTGATTTCACCGAATGCATAGATGACCAGGATAAACCTCAACCATGGCTCGAAGGTTTTAGCCTACAGCACTCTGGAGTGAGCGCTTTCAGGATCTTGGTCTGTGGAAAAACAGGAGTCGGGAAATCCACGCTAATCAATAAGGTGTTTGGTGTCGAGATGACGGAGGAATCAACAACATATAGCCAAGGCTCGCATGAAATCAACAAGGCTTTCGAGAGTCCGAATCATCCTGGACTACTAATCCATGACTCTCGGGGCTGGCAGGCCGGGAGTGACAAAGAGCTCGGGGAGATCGCTGAGTTTCTACGTTACCGAGCTTTTCAGAAAAACCCGGCAGAGGCTCTGCACGTAATATGGTGAGGAGATGTTTCCACATGCTTACCTTCATGCCCGTTGCTTACGATCAACCTTGCAGGTTCTGTATAAACTCGGATGTCAGCCGCATCGAAGAGGCCGATAAGCGGACTTTCGAGATCATAGCCCGATATTCCAGCACTGTACCCGTGTTCATAGTCGGAACTAAGAAAGACCGCCTCATCGCATTCCACAAGATGGAGCTCTTAGAGACGTATATGGAGAAAATTGGGGATTATAAAGAAGCAAGTCGCTTAGCTACCGAGGAGGCCAATGAGCATGCAGAGAAGCAGTTCTTGCTTCTGCGAGACCAGCTGTCCAGCCTCGAGCACTATAAAGCGGACGGATACTGCTGCCTATCAAGAGGTAAATCCTAGCCAAAGGAGTAACGTCAACTCTATTCCCTTTTCTATGCTAACAACCCTACTAGACGACGACAAGGGCATCCGTAAGCTAATTAGCGACACTTCGGACGTCATTGCCGACGAACGCGTGCGTGTGTTCTGTGTAGCAGCCCAGGTGGTTGACGTTGAGCAGAAAATTAATCAAGCCATAACAGAGGTCATGCGACTTGGCACCCACGCGATTCGCACGGCGATGGTACCTCTGCCAGCATCAGGCATGATTGGCACTCCCACCGTCTCTCGAATCCTCTGCGAACACGTGATTCAGTGCTTTGGGTTCCCAAAGACAACGCCTGAGGCTGTGGAGGAGATTATGTCGAAAGTTGTTAGAAAGAGCTTCCGAAACTTCATGCGGGTATCGCTCATACAGTTTGGGACCGTCGGTGCGGTCACGTTGGGAGCGGCGATACCGACGTTCGGTATCGGTCTTGTCGCAGGCCTCATCGGCTGCATTCTCGCCACCCCTCCCACAGCGCGAATGCTCCTCAAGTGTGCGTGCGACATAATCTTGATCCTTGAACGGTCCTTTCGGTATCAGGGCAAATACGTCTCAGTGAAGCAACTTGAAGACGCGGCAATATACTACACCACGGCGATGACTAAAAAGCTAGATGGGACCCCGATCTTGCTGCAGAATAATGTGCACGACCAAATCGATCAGATGATCCCTCTAAAGAACGTAGGAATCGGTTTCAAGTTCGGTAAACTCCGGGCTGGCCTACAGGATATCATCTACATGAATAGATACGACAAAGAGCCCAAGGCCCCAAACAGAATCAGCTCAAACCAGAGTGACACGCCCACTGAGCTTCGGTCTTCAGTCACACCGAGTAGTCCGACGCCAACTCATGATTTGAAAGGCGAACACGTAGAAACGGTGCCGACATATAAGCCAGTTGACCCGGAGGCAAACGCCAAGTATCTAGGAGTGACTGCGGTTAGCAAGCACGTCTCCGAGTTAGATTCAGAGCCGCACATAGTTGATGTGCTACCGGCCGAGCTGGACGGGAAGTCAACGTTGGATAAGGTGGCAGGCTTACCTGAGCTAGAAGGCGACCGAGGCCTACCTTCTCAAACACACCCAGACTACCCACCATCGCTGCGACACGACACAGCACGCGTGCTAAACAAACAGCTTGCGGAGACGTCGTATAGCTCGGTTGACGAAATTCAAAGTCCGACACTCTCTGAATGGTCGAGGCCGGATCCTAGCAGCACTACGAATACGCAAGGTGCGCCGACATCAAATCTCCCCTGGCGGGCAGGGCGCTTGTCGAATTTGATAAATAGCACATCGATTCAGTCAACCGAAAACCTTATATCAAAGACGAAAAAGTCGTCTGCCAACATTTTGAAATCCACAATGGGAAAGCTCAGATCTAAGAACTCTTGAAGAGAATCCAGCCTGGACTTCCATTGGAAACATTTTTATTAGTATAGGCAGACCGAGCGACGTCGAGAGAGTGCCTATGTTGGCGTGGACCGGGACGAATGCGTAATATCTCTCTTAATCAAAGCGATGAAGTTGACAGTGTACTATCCCATACTTGTAGGCTGCGAAAGCTGTACTGGTATAGTATTTACTGACATGTCATGGAATTTGGCAACCATGCAGTCGGACTAGTTGGCACAACCGGGAGCTATAGGCAATGTGAAGATCTAATGCGCATGATTTACCTACCGCTAGCTATTTCCTAAATAGTCATTATTGCGTTTGTGGCCTGATGCTAATAACGCGTATTTAAATTGAACCCACCACCAGAATAATATTGTTGGGTCCCAGGTGCAGATTATTACTTGCATATCTTGTTGGCAAACAGGGCAACTGCGCCACGACGATGCCAACCAACAACAATAGGGTAAACCCACATTGTATCTAAGGATTTTGATCATCACCCACAAGACTGACGTCTAGACAGTGATTTCGATTGCCTCTATATAAATTTATCAAGTAATAAAGATTTAGAAAACAGCTGTAGTCGCTATGTATCCTAAAACGACTATTGGGGGTCGCCGATGCAATATTAACAGGACTCCAATCTACTACCGAGGTAGTGTTTTTGTGCTGCCTAACGCCAAGGATGTAAGAAAGTAGTCTAGTTAAGTGAAGCAGCATGTATCACAGAATAGAACGCCGAAGGGTCCGGCGCCAAAGTAATTGAGTATAATCCAAGAAGAAAGTATCTATGTATCTACGGGCGACTGTCCAGTGTGCGCTTACTGAACGACAGCTTATTCTTTATTTAGAATTCAATATGGAATTACATAGATTTATGCGTTGGGATATGGTAGCTGGGCACGCGCTGGCTCTAGGAACTATTCCATATGCAGTTGGGTTGTCTTACATACCCTACAAGCTACCAGATGTTGGTTAATTTGCGGAAGAGCCGACTAAGAAATAACAACGAAAGTGGTATTAGAAAATACCCCAATAGTGTCAATTTCTGAACTCGCACGTAAAGAATTATTCCATCCTACCTAACTATACACACCTTTGACTTTATCCCTTCATGTAAAGCCAATATGTTATCGCAGCAGAGCCGAATTGCCCAATTAGCGAATATTGTGGCATCATGTACACAACAAATTGACGATTATCTTGCACAGAATGCGTTGCCATACCCGTCATTTGATCCTAACGCTCCCACGGATCTCGGGTTGACACCTGATATTGAGAAACTGCGCGTCGCTGTCCTCGAAGCGACCCAGGAGCTAAACGACTTGCTTCAGGGGCCAAGGGATCTACTTTTCGACCACCATGTGCGCTACCGAGATCTAAAAAAAATGGATTATTGAATAAAGAAACTGATCATCTATTAGCATAACCAATTAGTATATCTAAAATTTATTTCCGACTTCGGTATTGCCAAGCAAGTTCCAGTAGATGGAGAAATCTCATATGGGGACTTGGCCACAAAAGTCGGTGTCGATGAAGCAGCTCTCTGCCGGATTCTTCGCCTTGGGATTGCGCATCGCGTTTTTCGCGAACCACGCCCCGGTATAATCTCTCATTCCGCCATTTCCAAACAGATTTCAGATGACCCGAACATGGCAGATTGGGTCAGCGCGAATGTCAATGACATGTGGCCGTCAGCATGGAAGCTCGTGGATGCGTTGAAACGGTGGCCACAAGCTGAAGAGCCAAACGAAACTGTTAGTGAACCTACTCGAGATTCTCTTGGTACTAAATTAACAATTTCCAGGGGTTCTCACTTGCTAACAACACTACCGAATCGTTCTATGCTGAGTTGTCAAAAGACCCGGAGAGGGCTCACCGATTTGGTGGCGCAATGAGCTTTTTCACAACCGGTGAAGGCTATTCCTTGCGTCATTTAACTGACGGCTACCGCTGGGACGCGATCGGCAACGGAACTGTCGTTGATGTGGGCGGGTCTAAAGGTGATGCAGCTTTTGCTATTGCCCATAAGTACCCTGATATCCAATTGATTGTGCAGGAATTGCCAGAGGTCGTCGCAATATCCAAAGATGAGCCCGGGCTCAATGTCAAGTTTATGGAACATGATTTTTTCACAGAGCAGCCTGTCAAGAACGCCGATGTTTATCTGTATCGCTGGATATTACACAACTGGCCAGACAAGTATTGCGTTCAGATCCTGAACTCTTTAATACCAGCTCTTAAACCAGGTGCCCGTGTTCTAATCATGGACTTCGTAATGCCACCTCCTTTGGTGCTACCTAACTTAATCGATAGGAAAATGAGGTACGTTCTACGGGGTTATGGTTTCTGGATGAATGAAGTCCTGCTTTTATACTAACCATGATTGCAGAGCGATGGATGTCACAATGATGGAAATCGGGAATGCTAAAGAACGAAGTTTAGATGAATGGAGAAATTTAATCGGTCAGGCAGATAATAGATTTCTTCTGCGGGAGGTGTTGCGGCCTTTGGGGTCGAGTCTATCCTTTCTCGATGTTGAATGGCGGGCCTGATATAAATTAAGGTGATCGGATCCTATGTTGTATATGAGACTGGCATAGGCAATACACCGCCCGGCATGCCACTCATAACCTAAGTGATAGAATTGAAGAAACTAAGAAAGCACCAAAGAGCGTAGGCAACTCAAGGAATGTAAATCAGTTTGGTAACCTAGATAGAAAATATTTAGGGTTCCGTAGAGTTCTCTGGTTTTGCAGCTTGGCTCGTAGCACAGCCACACCTCCTACGGAGATCGATCACTATATTGTCACAATATAAGATTAGCTCCTAATATGAGATCTTACTACCCGTGAGACATTTCTTAAGTAACTTTAGAATGGAATACGGAGTTTCAGATAGTCTTTCTGTTTTCCTCTCGTTACCAAACAGCGTCAAAACGATTAGGGAGTAGTTGGGGGACAGGATTGCAGCTTACAAGACCAAGGAAGAGTAAATCACGTTTTATTTTCAGCTCGGATGTCCCAACCTGCTGCATAAAAGAGTCGTAAGCAGCATAGAGGGTTCTAATGCGGCCTAGTCAACTAACCGCTTTATGCAAGCCCGGGAGCTGATTTCTTGTCACATTTTCTGTGTTGGATGTTGTCACAGTGAAATGGGTAAGGGTTCGAAAGAACAAGGATCAAGCTGCCAAGAATCGACTTGTGTAAGCAAGCTCCAGGCTCCAGTGCTCGCCTAGCCCTAGTCAAGGATGTTCAATCATGACCCAGCCTGTCAAAGCCTCTTCAAAACGTAAGTAGACTTTTAATGCTGGAAATTTCAAAGTGTCCCAGAAAGTTGTATAGCTTCTGGACCCGTAAGCCTGTGGCTTGCAGATTGGCCTGATACCTCTGCACATGTGATGATCTGGTGGAGGCCGATCAACCTAACAGCCATAGATTAGAGCGCAACTATAAGGGATCAATACAGGAGTGTAACGGAGGCTCAGATTGTGTTATTATTCTACATAGAAGAAGAAGATGTAGGGCCCTGGGGCCCTTATTTATAGGAGCCTTCGGCTCATAGATTCTCCATTCTCTGACCTCATAGGAAGCTTACATTACACAGTTCCACTGATCCGCCGCAGCACATCTAACCCCTGCACGGCTCTTACTTATGTAGATGCAGCATAAGTGTTTAGAAAGGGGTGTGTTACGATTCAGCAATGAACTCAATGCGATCTCGGTAGGTAGTCGTGATGTATATTAACTCTGCTACGACATTTTTTTTTCATTCAATCCTATTCCAAGGCTGTCAAGATATCCAAGCTATTCATCATGTCATCTCGTAAAGAACATTTCGCATCCTCTTAGGCAACTAGTATAAGGCAATCATGTAATTCATATTACAGCCATCTAGGAGCAAACTAGAACCTATATTAATCCCTTCAACCCTCGCTTGAAGGATTCCTAGCATCCCGCAACGCCTCCTTTCGCTTAGCTTTGTGTAAGAGTTTAGTAACTGAAGTTGCAGGCAATGAGAAACTTAAATTTAGGACTAAAATCATGGTGGGGAAGCCTATGTGAGGTTTACGATCTCCGATGTATTCTTCAGACGTGGATAGCCGCTCATGGAAGAATAGTGGAGTAACCCGGCATATAGATTATATTCCAGCTGTAGATCGGAGAGAAGTCCTGCATAGAGCTAAACAAATTGTGGGACTAAAACGATATGCTTCACGGCGTATATAAAATAATGATCGGGATGATCTGCAAGGTTGGGGCTAGTCAACTTAGACGCCAGCCTGTTCAAGCTACTCTGGATGTTTGATGTGGTACGTACCCTGTGCTGTCATGAAACGAGCCGAAGTTATCGGTAGTCCTACTCTCTATATCTACACCACGATCCCTTCAACCTCTTATATTTCTCCTCGGTCAGTATTAGGTTTCGCGATCATGGGGTCTTCGTTCCATCGATGTGTCATGCTTTTCTCTCCCTACCTCATTCGTTGATATCCAAATGTACTAATTTTCTACTGAGAAATCATCTTATGAGCCAATGTCCGACTAACCTGGTCCGGAGGTTATTCCCTCAATCCACCAAGAAACCACAACATATTCGGCATCAATAACTTCCCTTACATGTTTAGAGACGTCACCGGAAGTCGTTTCATTTGAGATTCTCGATGGTCGATCGACTAGGCCAGAAGTAATTGACCGTTATGAAGAAAATGAAAAACATTGTACAAGTGTTGCTCAGGGAGGGATTGACAATCTACTACATGATCTTGCCCCAAAGCCCCGTACCGAGAGATATAGACGGCGCTTTATTATAGGAACTATCCTATTAATTTCGATTATAGTCGCTACCGTTGTCGGTGGTGTAATCGGTGGCAGGAGTAGGAGTGGCATGCCTCCGACACCATCAGGTCAAACATCAACCTCCTTGCCCGCATCCGCCTCCTCGTCACCAACCCCCATCTCAACTCCTGTGTCTCTACCTCGATCAAACTCAAGGCTAGCCGTTTCAGGCGTACGCACAAGCAGGGGATTTTTCAACTTCCGTGTCTTCTATCAAGATGCCAATGACAGTGTTTGGTTGTCGAACGACAACAGCGACGGCAATAGCTGCCAGCGCTTCCCACAAGCAAAGTAATACTTTGACTGTTTGCCAAATAACTTGACCAATCCAAACAAAACAACGGCTTTAGATTAATTGGCAGGTAAAACAACAATTTTTTATTTTGACTGGTACTTGCTAATTACTTCTCAATTAATGTTGTTATTTTGTAGTTTTTTNGGTAATTTTTTATAAAAATAAAGCTGCATAAAAGTCCAAGTCTTATGTGTGGCTGAGGTGGCTAGTGTGGTGGCTTAGATGGCCTGTGCAAGGCTAGGTCTAAAATAGGTCTAGCCTAATAGATTAGATAAACCTACGCACTGACCTATCGACCTACTTACCTACCGACCTACCTACTAACCTACCTACTAACCTACCTACTGACCTACTATTAACCTACCTATTAACCTACCTATTAACCTACCTACTGGCCTACCTACTGGCTTATTTAGGCCCTAACTAGCCCTGTGTTATTTACTTGGTTTAACTGGCCAATTAACTTGACCAAATCAAACAACAGAAACAGCCAAGTCAGTCAAAACAAGTCAACGATTATTTGACTTGTTTTGCTTGGGGGAAGCGCTGGCCTTTGGTGCCTTTGCAGTTGCCAGACAAAACGACCCTAACAACGCCACTGATATATACATATTATATCAAACCGTATCAAACGATCTTCAATATGGGTATTTCAATGGCAGCTCGTGGATACCTGGCCCTCCGGCAGATGTTCTCTAGGATGCAGACGCTTCTACGAACATCACCTGCCTTACAGAGTCGATATGGCTTGGGTACGGATTAATGCTAACTGCATTCGACATGAGTAGGTGCTATTTCCTTTTTGGAGGGCATGTGAAAGAGGTACATTTTGACGGTACGAAGTGGATAGAGATGGGGTGCTTGCCTACCTAGTGACGTAGAGGGTTTATTAGATGCTGAAAAAATGTCGGATTAACACATAGCCGGCGGTTTCATGCGACTAGGCTACGAGCTGCGAAACGTTATGCCTTTGTATTTTAAGATAGAAAAAAACCTCTGACTAAAAAGTGATTTTTGTTTTATATTTATATCATTATTCATACCACTACTAAAACTCCCAACTTACTAGACTCAGCTTATGTCCTTTTTCTTACCTGCTTCGTTATTCAACTTAATTTCCTTCATTCCCAGATTGCGTTTGTCCTTGTGACCTATCTGCTGTTGGGGGTTTCCAGTTCGGGTTAGGATGGTTTCGAAAGTCCTGCCATCGTCGTTCCCCCCAACACCTTCTCCTGTCGATACTTAGTTCGCGTAATTTCGCAGCACATTCGTCAATGATCCCCTTGTGGCTCACACAATAGTCTCTGGTAAGATCACGGATCTTGTCAAAGGTTTGGTAGGTGTATTTAGAAGGTTTGAATCCTCCTTTGTGCGTCTGCTTGGCACTTAGTCGTAGCTCCTTGTCCTCATCCATTGATTGATCTTGCTGTTCTATATTAGCTGGAGCTGGGGCTGGAGCTGGAGCTGGAGCTGGAGCTGGAGCTGGAGCTAGGGCGATTGGATCCTCCCCTCTTTTTATCCAATTCACTGCACGGATATGCCATGATGCTATATGTTTCTTCTTGCACTCTGATAGTTTGATATCCACTAAACCGCCGTGGTCGCCGTTTCCCGGGGTTTCCAGGACATTGAAGCGAAAATACGCAGCGCAATCCCCTATCTCTTTCATCTTTTGCTTCATTTGTACGTGCGCACTCTCGGTATCAACTAGATTTGCCACTAGGAAGTAGATAAATGACCATATACCAAATCGAGTATATTCCCTCTTCTTGCCGGTTCCAATACTGATTAAAGCCTGCGGCAGAATCGTCTTGTGATTGGGCCGCACAAGGTCATATGGCGGATTTGCCATGTCAAGGGCCTCATTCCACGCAAAGACTGAAGGATTGTTAGCGCAGACGCCACCATCAATAAACTTTCTGCCTCGCAACTTGACAGGACGAAAATAAGTCGGAGCAGCAGAAGTGGCCAAGCACGCTTCATGGATCTGAAGATCTGAGGTCTCTAGGGTTTTTGGCTTTAATTCCAATGCATCTTCGATTTCTTCCGCTCGGCGCCGGTGGTTGTAGGATCGAAACAGGATGGGCACGTCGCCCTGTTTTTCTACAAATGTCGTGTTCCCCCTCTGGCGCACAGTTAGGACCGCCCTAGTTGAAACGGATGTTGTTAATTTAAAGTCTTTTTGAAGTTAAATGACTATACTTACACTCTACATGTTTTGTTAGAGTACTTTGATACGGGGTCTACTTCATCATGGTCGTACTGTCGAAGGGGCTCACTACCAAGACATTCTTCCTGTGAATGGCAGTGGCAGTACTTTCGAACAACCTGCTTTGCTGCTTCTTGTACCTTTTTCCTAGAATATAGTTGCACAAAGCGCATACGAGAAGGTCGGAAAATAGTATTAGATAAGACCCAATATTGTTGAATACAATCGTCTACACTCATTCGAAGCCGGCCAAGCATAATTGCAATAAGGCTTAAAATATANTTTTAGCAATCGCGCAGGTTTTCTTTTCGTAATATCAACCTACCCCCCAGTGCTTGTGCCAACTATNAAAGTCGAAGTAATGGCAAGGAAGAGGCATCTCTTGGTTGGCATGGCCACTCTCTTGATCATCGAGTCTCTTGATTTCTCTCATTATTTCGCGGAGAATGTACAGCGACGAGAGCCCTCTAACGCCACCTCCATCTTTTATAGTTAATTTTAAGCGTCGAGATACGCGTAACGTGTGACTCACCAAGCGACAGTATGATAGGCCGCCAGGGGGCTTCTTGATCTCGGGAAGGCTCCTGATCTGCGTCATGTTCCTGGCCTGGGCGATGGCTAGGTCCAGCTTCTCCCATTTCGAATCAATCGCACAAGGCGCAAAAGGTGAGTAAAAGAAAATCGTAAGATTTTTGAAGAGTAGCCTTTGGAAATAGTTAAGAAGGGGTAAGGAGGCGGAGGTGTGTACGCTTCTTTAACCTACAGAGTACTACCAGCTAAAGAGGCAGAGCCTCATCTATCGCTTTCCGCAACCACAGTATGAACTTTACCTATATGCACACGTAATTGAAACCCACTCAAGGTAGGTATCTTTCTCTTTACAACACATTATACATATGCGGCCATGGCTGTGGTCACAGCAAAAGCCACATCGTATTTATGTGGTTGCCGCTTAAGCCATATATATGGGTTGCATCGCATAATATGTAAGTGACCACAAGGACACATTATACATGTACTTAACGCTTACTGTGCCCTTTGGCGGTCTAGCCACTACTACGTCACTATCTAGAAGTTTTAAGGACGGCTTAGGGGTAGAAAGTCGTCGTGTCAAGTACATAGAACCCAGATCCCAAGATGTAGCCTGGAATGCCAAAACTGAGACTAGACCATAGCGCGGATAACTATATAGTAAAGGAAGTGTAATTAATCCATTGCATTTGCCAAGCTTCAAATAACGAGATCCCCTTGCAAGAAGCTCGCGTTTTGATTCCGATGTTCTAGGCCCAGAGGGGGCAATGGGTGCCCTCGGGTTCTTGAACTGAAACGTGGCGTCCAGGATTTCAATGGTATTTAATGCTTACGTGACGCTAGTAATACTGCATGCAGGGATCTTGCACTTGTGCGATATGACATGTGGTTGATGGTGGTCATGGGGCTGTGTTTCCAAGGGCTACCTTGAGATTTTCGAGTATAAAAAAACGATACCCCCNATGTCTCGTTCACACTTTCATCATTCCATCTATTCAATTAAAAATCCAGACATTGCTATCGTTATAGTTGTACATTTGGATTACGTTTTATGGTAGTACTTACGTATGCAGTTATGGCTCCTGAACCAAAAGAATACTCACAGCCCACACCAGCTCAGGCTGAATCCACCAACCCCGAGGCCACCAGACTTGAACCTACGAAAGATGTATCGACAGAGCATGAAATTCTACGCCCAGGGTCACAAAACAAACGTGTGTCGATAGCTTCCTTGGAAAAGAAAAAGCAGATTGAAGTTTATGAAACCCAGACGGGCGTTGCTAAGTCGTACCAGTGGAAAGACCTTGGTAAGTGAGCTTTTGAAACAGCATTGCCTTGAACGGTAATGTTTTTCTAATATGTACTTCCATAGAACCTATGAAATCCAAAATGATATGGGAGATTCCAGTTGAAAAATGGAAAATGCACGCAGACATTATTCTCCCCGAAGATAAGGAATCAAAAAAGGGGGCAGTTCAAATTGCTTCAGTGCCAATTCCATTGTCCATGGCTGTGCGGAGATCTGTCTTTGGCCAAGACAAGAGCATATACGTGACATCCCGAGTATAGTGTGACAGAGTGAGGAACAAGGGTAGCTCTAGGGGGGTATCATTCGGGTATGTGCGTTAGTTTTAATTTGTTATAAATATGGGCTGTACAATATCCTCGAGAAAGGGTGTATGGGAGGTAGGCTTCAGCCAAACAAGTTTTATTCCCAGTGATGCAGCAGTGCGCTCTTAAAGACATGAGATCTAAGAAGAACGTTTGAAGGGCTGCTGCGACCGGTCAGGCCTCTCATGTGTGGCGTGTGAAGCACTTCCATCTGCTTTGATAATCCTTGTCTCGTGGGAATGATGGTATTAAAATATTTGATCCCTTGAAAGTCTTGGTCCATTATAGGGTTGAAACCCGTGAATTACAGGTGGGGAGCATTTTGTTAGATACTATTCTGTATATATGAGCTTATGGGTTATATGTAAAAAGCGCGTATTAATTATATAAGCGCTAAGGCTACTAGTAATTAATCTG
>JAPESX010000342.1:0-20092 GCA_029590615.1 Nemania bipapillata | reverse complement strand
GGTCGATTTGGTCGATTTGGTCTTTTTTTCCCTTTGCTTTCGCGCCGAATTAATAATCAGGGCGAAATTTAGAGCATGGCTGTGACCAGGTTGAATTTCGTCAGGTACCCTAGTTGTTATTGTATTGTTAATAAGGGTAGGAGTTCCTACGTAAGTCGACCTCGCATGACCCGAATATTAAGCATATCTCCTAGGCCTACATATGATTTCTAGTGGCCACTCCGTTTACTGATAGCAGCAGTCAGACTAGTTTCGTGTAAGCATCTGCTGATTTCTTCATTTATCAGTCGATGATTTCTCTAGATGCTCACCAGTGATGACTATGATGATTAATAATACAGCTAGCCTAATGCAGTGTCAGAATTCCAAGTTATTCAGCATTTAATTAGGCCTTGATGCTCCCGTATGACACCCAAGGTCAATACCGATCTGGTCCTACAGCCTTTTCTGGCCGGCATATGCAAAAGAAAATCTTGGTTCTTGTGTGTGAAGAATATGGGGTGCCAAGGAAAAGCAAGGATAGATCGGGCTAACGCTGAAGTAAGACGAGAGAGAGATGGCTTACCTCACTACCTAGACGCCTTGATGCATTATGTTTTGTTTTTGGAGTCGTATACTTGTCTGCCTGCTCGCAAGCCTGCCAGTAGGAGCGCTTGTTACGCCTATCCAGTTTCTATTCTCACTAGGAGGCGGAGGGGAAAAGAAATGATTGAGGTTGGAGAGCCGAAAATGATTTCTTACCATATCGTGTCCCCTGCCCTCCCCCACGCCCGATTCTTCCCTATTCCTCAGATACCTAAATATCACAAAGCCTTACGCCACGAGAGATCGACCAATCAATATAATGCTAAGCCGATTTGACCCGAAAATAGCGTCCCTACACCTCTAAGCTCGAACCTGGGTTGGTCAGTGATCTCGTGAAGCCAACCTCGTAGATAGTGAGCATATCCGTAGGCGATGCGGGCCTTCTACATCGACGTTACCACGGGCGATTCTAGCCACTAGATACTTGCATCTTCTACCATGTAACAACTACATCATCTGCGACGTGATCCTAGTCCCTCTGTGACACTGGTAACCCATCTCTTTCGGCTTACAACGTCGGGGCCCTTCCCCGTGACCAGCTGCGGTGCATTACGATAAATTAAAGCCGATCGGTGGTCAGACAGGTTTTGCTGGACACACTTGGTCCTGCTGTGAGTCGATGGTGGCGACGAGAGGCAAACAGGGTTCTTTCTATGCCATCTACACCGAGTATCGATCCATATCAGTAGTGAGTGCATTGTATGTCATTTGATGTCATTTGACACCTATTGAGTTCGCTATGCGTTGAGTATATTGCAGGCTTGACAAGATAAGCTCGGGGCGGGTGATACATAGCATCTGAAGAGACCCGACGAGCCAATGCAACCCTGTTTATGCCTAAAGGTAGTGGATGCGAAAGAATTGGCACTGTTTTACTGCATACATAGTCGTCGAGTGTATGTTAAGGTTTTCCGGGCTTGGGTAGCTAGACACTCGCCGCTGTGCACCGTACTGGAAGCACTTCCTTTAAGACGTGTAATTTTGGTGTTCCATGAGACAATGTAAGAATACATTAGTGTTATGTATAGGCGAAGATCTCCGTATGTTGATATTAGAACACCACTCCAGGCACTGGCTGCATGGCTGTGCGTCTGCCAAGCTTTGAATCCCAATGATTGATCGTGGTGATACCTGAGCGTGTTCAACAGAGACCAAACCCCGATAGATATAAAATCGTTATAGATTGGAAAGGCCCATCTTACTATCTTCCTCTTAGCGGCTTCTTCTTGCGTTTCAGGGCACACGGCATGTTTATCCGATGTTTAGGTACAGAATGGTCGGCCATTGAGCATTCGCCTTAGAGACAGAAGCTAGACGGTTTCTAGCACACGACAGAGCGTCGTGGATATCGTAAGGTCCTCCCAGTGGTGCAACCGGTCTATCGTGTTATCGTGACAAAGCTCGGAGTTAGGTGTGTGCTAGGAGTGTCGAGAGTCCCCTTGCTAAGTGGAATGCAATCATCTGCATGGCCGGGCAAATGCAGGGGCTATTACTCGCATATCCTCCATGCGTACCATTGATGGGTTAGGGGGTTCGTTTTATTCACCCCCTAAAAAGTTGTAGCATCCACCCCTCAAGCTCCCGCGTGCGGGTAGAGCAGAGAGATGATCGACAGCAAGCCTCATGTACCTGGAATTCGGCACCAGCTCGTCGGTAGTCAACTGGGATCATGATCCCGGCCGCGCTTTTCTAACTGTAGAAACCCAGGTTATAGGAAACCCTGCTAGCAACTCAGGTAAATGACCGAAGTGGATGCCATTAGAGGCAGGAATCCCCACAAATAAGAGCCACGGGATCAATGAAAGCGCCGCTTCGAGAGAGGCAAAAAGGCAATTGTAGGAATGCCTGCCTATGCGAGTCCCTATATATAGAAATGTAAGAAAAGCTAGGCGTAAAGCCTCCGGTTTCAAGTTAGACGGTACATCGTAACGGCTTCAGTCTATGGGCAGTAATGCATCTCGCTCGGTCACGCGAATAACACCATCCCATCCTATATACCTACAATTGTTACCCCATGCATACACTGTATATACACAAGCATGTACAGCAGCACATCGAGGGTGGTGATGGTTGCGACCCTGGGCAGCACAACAATTCCGTCGAGCAAGGGGAGCGCGATGATAGCGGGATGATAGGTGACGCCGGCCGGCTTGTCTGCAGTCGCTCTCTACGCCGATAACGTCGCATCCGATTTCTTGGAAGCTGGGGAGGCTGAAAGGCATGTTTGTCGTCTGCAAGTCAAATAGACGACCCTGTGTCGATTGCCCAATGCCTTGTACAGCACTGTACGTACAAGATCAATATTGCGCAATCCTTGCCTTATTTCGGCCAAGGATGGACAAGCAGCGTAGATCTCGCAACTCAGTGCTACAGCTACTATGTACAGTACGATCTGCGCAGGCGGGCTGGGAGTCCCTCGCCATCACCGGCTGGATGGTCACGCAAGAAACAAAGGTGGATATAATACCTACACAGCATTATGTAGGTAGGGGTGTGCATACTGTACATAATTTATCTCATATGTGTATGTGGTATGGATGCGATATGTCGACAGGGAAAACAAAGTTGGTTGTGAAGTCGATACCTTGTCTAGGTAGTTTGACAACTTGGCGATTAGCTAAGTGTATAGCTTGAATTGATAAGTCATCCATCATGTACGTAATCTAGCGAGTGCAAGGTTTCATCGGCATGGCTGCCAGCTGTCAACACCGACCAGTACTGTACCTCCATTTCCGCCCCCTACTTTACTGTATGTAAGTCCACCCCACGTGATGAATATGATTGGTTCACAGAATACTTTAAGACCTGGACTCGACATTCAACAACATCGTCATCGCATTGAAACTGTATGGATAGATAACGAACATTATCTTCAATTCCCTTAGAAGACTACATACCGAGTTTAAACTTTCGTTGATTGCAGAATATATATCGCGCAATACACTACAGCAGCTACACGCAGGCCGAAGTCCCTACAATTGGGGAAGTCTCACGCGGAAGTCCGATGGGGATCAGAAACATGTCTTTGATGGTCCGTGACCCAAAAAGCACTCTCAGCTCCGAGGCTATTACTGAGTATGGCTGTCTATGCATATGATCATAAAGCTGCTAAGTGTTTATTAATCATTTGAAAGCTACTATAACGGCTATCTAGCACTGTCTAAATAGAACATAAGTCGCTCTATAGGCAATATGGCTATCCCATAGAGTCGTTGAAGAACACAACTCTAGCCGAGTCTATCACGGAGAGATGTGAATCAGACCCGCCGTCGGGACCGGAAGCGCTGCTCTTTTACTGGGAGGAGGCTGTCTCGCAGTGCAGCCACCCTCGCCTCCGGATATTGGCGGGCTGATTTCCAGTAGCCTCCGTAGCCTCAAAACTTCCCCAAGGAGAGTCCTTTTCCTCTATGCCGGGACCGGTCTCCTGAAATGGATTATCCGTCCGTCCGATATAAGAGATGAAAGAGCACTGGTAATGTCTTTTATTGTGAAAACGGTGTTTCTTCCCTCAGGTTCCCCTCTTCCTCTTGTTACCCTGCAAGTTTAGTAGTACAACCTTCTGGCTCAAATCCCTAGACACCCCTCTTTTACTACCGTTTATTGAACGTACGTCCTACTCGCCCTTAACCACAAGCAGCCAATAGTCCGTCGGTTCGTGCCAATCAGCCAGCTAGCCTATCAGTATGTCTCCATCAGCCACCTTAGGACAAGCACCGGTAGACCCTACCTCATCACAACCCATGAGTAATCATGTCAAGCCCCTCGCTGGTAAGATAGCCCTGATTACAGGTTCCGGCCGCGGCATAGGAAGGGGTATTGCGTTAGAGCTCGGCAAGCGTGGGGCCTCCGTGGTGGTAAACTATGGGCGTAGTTCCAAATCAGCCGAGGCCGTAGTCGAGGAGCTCGCAAAGCTCGGGTCTAAGTCGGTCGCGCTGCAGGCGGACATCACCAAGCCCGCCGAGGTGGCCGCCCTTTTCGAGAAGGCCATGGCGCACTTTGGACGCATCGACTACGTCGTCTCTAACTCGGGAATGGAGGTCTGGTGTGAGGAGACTGAGGTGACTCCCGAGCTATTCGACCAGGTCTTTAACCTCAACTGTCGCGGCCAGTTCTTCGTCGCCCAGCAGGCCCTCAAGCACTGCAGTGAGGGCGGCCGGATCATCCTCACTTCGTCCATTGCTGCACAAATGGCTGGTATCCCCAACCACGCCCTGTATGCCGGCTCCAAGGCCGCCGTCGAGGGTTTCACCCGCGCCTTCGCCGTCGACTGCGGCCGTAAGCGCATCACCTGCAATGCCATCGCCCCCNGGTGGTATTCAGACAGACATGTTCGATGAGAACAGTTGGCACTACGTCCCCGGCGGATACAAGGGCATGCCTGTGGAGATCATCAAGGACGGACTCCGCAAGATGTGCCCGCTCGACCGTGTTGGTGAGCCATCTGATGTCGGAAAGGCGGTCTACTGTTTGATTAGTGACGAGGGCGAGTGGATTAACGGTCAGTCTTCCTGGTCTTGTTTTCTCGTATTCATTACACGGACACATCAGCTTACTCCCTCTCTAGGCCAGGTCATCCGATGCTCGGGCGGCGGTGTTTAGGCTATTGGATACGGGAATATCTCCAAGGATTTCATTCGGTACACGGCGTGGACGGGTATGATGTCATGAAGTGCGCTGAGTGTTGGAGTAATACAGTACCTGAAAAATGATCTCGCAAATATAGACCTTATAGACGGTTGCCTAGTATACATATTAAGCCTACCCTATACTAAACAACGGCACATATTGCTTCTCATAGGCTTCTTCATATTGATGCTATTCGTACAGGGCATCTATGCAAGTGATCTTCTACCTGCACGTTTGCGCGCATAAACCAACTCCGCTTCAAGTACTACCGTGCCTTCCTAACAGAAATTACGCGCACTGCGTGTATGATATGTCGCCAATTCCTGTACTACTAGGTATTGCTTTTGGGCCAATCTGCTTGCTATCCGCTGCGTTTGGTTCCTTGTAGAGTTGTATAAGCTAGAAGCCGGTGAGAGGCGAAACGCCCCTCTGGGACATGGAACAACACAACGTCCGACTATAAGCCTGGTCGGATGGCAAGCGACCCGACTTCTGACTATGTAGCAAGTACAAGCCACTCAGCTTGTAGCTTATCTGGAGAACTCAGCACAACCCCGGTCTATCGTGGAGCAAGCGCGCGCCGTGTATTCCACGCAGAACATCTCCCGCCAGTCTACGCCACGAGTGCCAAGAGGTACCTACCGAGACAACGTGAGAGGAGTAGAACGTTCATGTAGTCCACTTGTAGAGTATAGGTAATCAGGCAAACGCAATGCCGGCCAACGTGGCCGTTTCCCCACTCCCCCTGTCAGCAACCCAAAGTCCCGAGAGCAGGCAGGCAGATCGACGGATAGCTCGGGGCAGTTCTAGAACTGAAGGACCGTTGAAAGAGCGTCCCGATGAATACGATTCGCCGCCAATAGGGTGCAGCCGCATTTGGTACCTCTTGGACTGGTTGGGATTCGATGGACTTTCTCCACAGTCGGTCAGATCCCTATCCCTATCCCTATCCCTACTACACTGGAGAGCTGCTGGCTGGTAGCATGTCAGTCAGCCCTACAGCTAGCTAGCTCTCTCACGTTTTCGTTTCACAACCACCGCATGCGTTCTCCATGGGCATAGCGGCCAAATGTCGCATTGCACGGGCAACAGCTAGCGAGAGGTAGAATAGCAGATCGTTATCTGCTTCCCTCCTTGTTTCGTATTCAGCTGCGCCGCCAACAAGCTTGGAGTAGGTATCAGCTGAGCTAATGGCCGCAGCTGCCACGCCCACGCTCATTATGCGCGCGATACCTACCACGCATTTCGTAGCATGGACCCTGAGCCCAAGCCCTCGACAATGTCACTTGGCGTGCAGGGTCTAACCACCAGCATGCCTCTCCATGGCTGGACATGAAGCAGACCGAGGTCAGCTAAGCCCCCAAGACTATCATCATGTAACGGGACCGAGGAGATAGGAAAGAACATCTTTCTTCCAGTCTTGACTGTTTCTTTTCCTCGTCTTGATCAATCATACGGGTAGTAAGAACGCACGGGATTTTGGACGGCCTATAGCAAACCCCTACTACCCCGCCTCCATTGCAACGTCATGTTCATGTTCGTGCCAGGGGGTGTTTCTCGCGATATGCGTAGCCCGCTGACAACTTTAGACGAACCCGGGTGCGATTGTCTCGCCCAACGGCCCTAGTGGTTACGAACGAACGATAACACGACATCGACGTCGTCGCACGGCAGAACCATAGGGCTGGGGCTCTCCACAGTTTAGGAACTCCAAATTCCCCGAGGCCCTCAACTTATTGCGCTATTGCTAAGAACAAGGACGTAATGCTAGTAGGTTGCCTAGAGCAGGTACGCGCCGGCGGTAGTCAACACACATGAACGGGGTGCCTGGGATGGTAACATTAGCCAAGGTGGTTCCCATGGATTAGTCGGTAAGCTAAACCACAAGCAGAACTGCACACCTCAGCACTGTTAGATTAGACCAATGTCACCAATGGATAGGAAACGTCACTGAAACGGGTTAATCTATCTGGAATGGTTGATGTGGGATGTTCACGACACTTCAAACGGTCCAGTCAGCATAGAGCTAGTATAGGAGTGAGCCATGGTTAGCTCGTCAACGGCCGACCCATTGGTAAACGACCACCCTGCTCACATTTTGTCGAATCGCTACTCTCGCACAAGATCCATCTCGCGGTGGAAGGAACTTTGTTAGCTATCACTGCCTGCAGGTTCATTTGCCTTCATTGGAGCGTGGCTTCACTTGGTAGGTCGGCTGTAGATATTGGGGTATGGCTGCGCCTGTATGAAGGTATCAATTTGGACGCAAGATGGCACCATTTGGACGACAGACATGATGCAGTAAGACGAATATCGACAAGGCCAGTTACCCTACAGTATGGCCGAGTCAGCTCCGCTACCATGGAAGCCCAGAGAAGGGTCGGTAACCTATGTATGTACGAAAGGACAGTGAAAGTGACAGGTCAAAAACGAGACCGAGGCAGAAGCAACAGCAGAAGAAGAAGCAGAGGCAGCAGCAGTAGCAGGTGCAGCAGTTGTGACAAGGGCTAAAGTAGTGGTGGGAGTAATAGCAGATATGGCAATGTATGATGCTCGGCTCTTGCCGATTGACTGCTAAAATAACGTAGGTACTATTTCTTCTCCACTGAGGCACGTTGGGGGCGCAGAAAGAAAAATGAACAGGGCTTAACTAGCTCTTGGACGGTAAACTGGCGGACCCGGGCTCCTGGGGCTCCTGGGGCAGGGCAGAAAGATGGTGGCGGATAAGACAGGATGGGGATGGAATGGGATGGGATGGGATGGGATGGGATGGGATGGGATGGGATGTATGAAGATGGTGGAAATTTTCACGACGTCTGCCCGCCGAAAGATCATACGATTACCACGAGGTGATTTCTCATCATTGCTCATCACCTTTCCCCCTCTTTCATCCTTTCCCTCGGCCGATCGCATTGCAGCGTATCGAAGCACAGCGCAGGATTTAGGATTTAGGACATTGCGGTTCCGTGGCAGGCAACCAGAAGTGCCTCAATAATGTTCGTGACCGGCGAGTGGTAAACAATAATAGCAGCATGAATGATGTACGTCAGCATCAACCAGTGGTGTGGGTTAGGGTGTTACCTACGCATACACGTACATATAGGTGGCTGGAATGGTGGAATAGTGGAATGGTGGAATGGTGGAATGGCGGAATGGATTAGGTAGGTACATACCTAGGTATGAAGGAGGTATAGAGGAGGTATGGAGGGGGTATGGCATTCTGGAAGTATACCTGCTATGTGTGTACTGAAGCCATCCGATTACGTGCTGAGTAAGGATCTGAGCTACATATGTATAGTGTAAATCGATATATGTAAGTCTGTTGCTTTCAGGTACCGACTGCCACTTTCAGACGTTCAGGCCGCCGGGTTGATTACTTACATTTCGTAGGTGAACCATAAATAGTCTCGCGGTACCTAGCGTACATGCTCGCCCGTCTAGTACCTATCCACAGAATACCTACTGGTAGGCACTTCTGAGTTGGATGTAGGTTCATTAGCATCAACCCCATTTCCCTGCAGTGGTCCATCATAGTCTGCCGGGTACCGAACCCTACTAGGCCGCTATAGGTAATTTTACCTGTATAGTCTAGGCATCGCCCAACCTTGCAGTAGTGAAAAGATGCCGCAACTGTTCACAGTATATGTATATAGGTCAGGTCTTGCGAAGGGTGGTGTAGGAGCCCCCCACGGTAAAGTACTTACTGTGCTTCAGGTACTACCTTGGGGAGGGTTTATTTACGCTTAGGTACCTCCAGTGCTACAGTGCCATGTAAGAAGCTACCCCAACCATGGGCATGGGTCCCCCAAATTCCCCAGACTGCCCACTCTACTTACCTACGGTAGGAAGCGCCAAGACCTTTTTCCATTTTCGGTAATGAAGCTATACAGACGTTCCATGAAAAGTACGTACCTTTGCAACTGCTACTCTAAGCTGCCAATGTATGGAATAAACGAGATGACGAAATTCAGCTGAGATAAGAGCATCATAATAGATTTCTGAAACGGCCTCAGCATTCTTCAGACCCGCCTAATTTAATTGGGACATTTGTAAACCAACCGATGAAGTAAGTGTGCATGGAAAATAATCGTGGTAACAAGGTAGACAAGTTTTTTTATTTTTTTTTCAATGCTCGCGCCAACACCAGAGCCGTAATCAAGCCACTCATCCATCTAATATTGTCAGGTTACAATGTCAAGCCCGAGTCGTGTTTGAAGCGAATTAACTAAACACAGCAGTAGCATATGATTGAATAATTAATTAGGCACCAGAAGATGCTGAAAATTCTAAGCCCAAGAAGTAGTAAGTAACCAAACAACCCTGCGCCTAACCGTAACTAGGGATGAAGCTTCAACTTATCCGCCCATCCGCCAAAACTCTTACTTGATAACTATAATACAAGTTAGGCCTTGTTATGAGCTCTCCATTCCACACAAGGCAATACCTTGATTCTACAGCAGAGTAGACTTGGCTACGCATTCGAAGGAAGATAAAGGATATCGTCGAGAAGCATCGCTTTCTCACTCCGCTCAACTTAGCTTCAGCATAGCGACACCTGTCCCGTAAGATAGGTAATCAAGTGAAAAATCTGTAGTCGCCATATTGTATCTCTAAAGAAACCGACCCGTGAGAAATAATCCATGGATCAATAGCCTTAATGCATTCAGTCTCTGATGCGTCCAGTCTAAATAGCTCATCCGGCAGCCGGGCTGTCCTCAGTCTTCGTTTGGTTGATTGTCTCCACCACAGAGCTGAGGACTTGCGTGATATAACGGGCCACATCCTTTGGAAAGTCTGCATTGTTAAGGCCATCCGGGCAGAAGTCACGAACCCCAAGAAAGAACTCCTCAAGTCTATGAAGTTCGCGAATCAAAAGCTGTATTCTCATCCAATTCCCTTCCCCACCGTGGGTTTGATACGCCCCAATATTCACGTTATCCTCTCCGGCATATTGACAAGATCCGCCACTATAAAATGACGAAACCTTAGTCACGGTGGTAGCAGTAAATAGTGCAAGCGTATCTCCCCCATGCCTATTCAAGCATTGCGAACACGCGAGCATGGCATTGCATCCCTCAACTGCCTTTTGAGTGACAATAAGTATATTGCGGAAAATGGGTGGGTTCTGGACCGTGGCGGTATGTAAGTTTAAGAGTGAGTCAAGGCAGGTCTGGAAGCACGTGCAAGAAGGGGCGGTATTGGTGTTGTACGGTATTGTGGATTGTATCATTTGAGCCGTAGTTGGGCTGGGGAAAAAGGTCGAGGCCATGCTTGTTGGAGTGTGTCCCTGAGGATACGAAATCATATCCCGGTGATTTGGATCTACCCAGCCATTCTGTATTGGTATCGCAATACCGTCGAATGACTGAGATCGCGCGTGGGGACCTTGCATTTGAGTACCCGCGAGAGCCACCTCGGCAAACCCTCCGCCTGCGATGTCTGAGGGAGGGGCCCAAGGCATCGAGACGGAGTATAGGTCCGGATGGGTTGTTATCGGATGATGTTGGTTCAAAGTGCTCTCGTCAACGCCGAGAAGGGAGAGGCTAGTCGATAAAGATGGATTTCTGCTCATCGGGTTGTCGATGCTGGTAGGCGATGTAGCCCAGCCCGTATCTTGTGTAAACATGTGATCCACGCTAGACTGCTGCTGCTGCTGCTGCTGCTGCTGCTGCTGGAGGTATGCAATGGCCTTTTCGTCCATAAATGAACGTAGCTGAAGCCCGTGAGCGTGGGTAGCAGTTGACAGCGCATGATGGGGGATATCCGTCTTCGGCTTGCCTGCTCTACTTGACGGCGAATAGTTACAGTGGATTCCACAGGATAGGCAACGGGAACAGACAGGACGAGACTTTGAGCACTTGACCTTGGCCAAGAAACAGCCATCGCACGATGCCCGTAGCCGTGGTTGGCGAGCTTTAGATACGGTTGTCATAATGTCGTAGCAGTGTGTATCTCAGAGTAAAGGGAGACTTCTATTCAGTTGGGCCGCCCCTCGTATTTGAGTTCGATTAGGTGTAATGGTCATGAACATATCAAAGCGTAGAAATGTCGCGGCAGCAAGAGCGGTAATATAGACAGGACATGCATGTTGTGTACAAGGAGACATGGGACATGGGCAAGTAAGTGGTTGTACAAGGCTCACCAAGCTCCCCCTCAAGCTAATATGAGCGTAAAGCGACCCAGGTACAACAAAGTTCTTAAGTCCCAAGCCTGGGCTACTTGTCAGGTCCGCGTCAGACTCGACCAGAAGATTAGGTAGGGAAAGCTAAAGCTAAAAGAGAGGCTTGAATCTTGGGAGGGCGGGAAGACCAACTGAAATCTCGGATGCTGTGGGGGAAAGGTACGCAGCACAGTGCGCAGTTCGTACCGACGACAGCGACGACCCGTCAAGGTGGTTGCCAGGTCTTTCCCCATTGCTTGAATAGCATCGTTATCCTTAATAAAGCCCAGAAATGCGGTAGACACCATCACGTAGATGGCTAGTTGAAGGGGCTGATAGTCTCCAACGAATACTAAGGGTAGCCAAAGAGCGGTTGCTGGATAACTCCCTGATGATTAGCTGTATGCAGCTACCAGGATGAGCCCTGCCTGTACATAGTACAGAACGGCTGAGGCTTTTGGTCCTGCAAAACACACTCTGGGCGCAACGCTGTCATACGGGCCTAGGCTCTGTAATCCACACTGCCTAGATATCCCAGATGCCCAGGTCAGCAAGACTACGCATGTGGCATGGTTCCAACAAGCAACCATGCTCTCCATGTAGATGGTCATGGGAGAGTATAGGATGAATCTTGATTGAAACTGTCTTTGAGTGGACGTAGAGGCTGACGAACGTAAGGTTTGACTAGCAATGTGTATAATGGATAGCTACTATGCAGAGTACGTAGGCGGCGCTATAGAATTTGGTTGCTGCGAAACCTATCTATAAGGCAGGCTGGTAAATCCTACAAAGGGTACAACGCTCGACTCTCGCTCGCTCGCTCGCTAGCAAGACGAGAACGCGGGGTAGGGAGGAGAAGCCGATTCCAGAAAGCTAGACAGCCAGTGATAGCCTGCAGAGGGGATACAGATACAGTACGTAGGGGGAAAGCATGAACGCACGCAATCTCGCCCAACAACTGGGCGTAGCGAGAGCTTGTGTGGTGTCTCTCTTGAGCATATCAGAGAGATCCGTGCAGTTGGGGACCGGGGTAGCTAGTAGACTTGGACAGACCAGACCAACCCCTAAAATATGTACTGAGCAAAGAAGCTGAGCCAGGTGAGGCTTCGGCACCGAGGTGCAGGCCATATGGAGTCGGTCGTTCTTCCTGACCAGGCGACCCAGTTAAAGAATCCAGGTTAACAGAAGCTCAAGTCAAGTCACCTACGCTGTTGTAAATGTCAACCACGCTTACAATATTTGTCAAAAGTCGTGGAACTGCTATGGCCGCAGTTCAGTTGATCCGACGAAACGATAAATTTGGTAGGTGGGTGGGTAGGTGAGTAAGAGGTAGGTAGGTAGGTAGGTAGGTAGGTAGAGGTACAGAATTAGGTATGTTTGTATGTTATTGGAGAGAAGTCGGAATATTCTAGGTGACAGGGGTTATAGTTGAGCACGTCGATCTTCCTAATCAAAGGACGTGCAGCTAAAAAAGAACGTAGGTATCCATGTACCCTCCTATAGGCCATGGTAAATATCATAGGTACATACATACATATGTACTGTATTCTATATATTAACCTACATGTAGATGGATATGAACCACACTCAACAATTCAATTTTTTTTTNAACCTAGGTAGGTATCTAGCCTACGTACTTACCTTAGTAATCATATTGCACATCTTATTCACGAGGAGATTGGTAAATCGTGTAATCAGTAATAGGACATTAATGCATGTTTATCTAAGTTCCTACAGAAGTATTTTTGCTCATAAGGACAGATTTCTGTAGGTAGGTACCAAGAGCATGGGGTAGGTATACAAAATATGTACACATGACATATAGAGATATGCCTAGTACCCTAACCTACATACATACTGTCTACCTAGGTAATGGTACTGAATATATAGGGAGTATTTACTTTTGCAGATCCCTTTAATTCTACATATAGGCAACATATTTAAGGTAGGTACATACCATATAGACCGGCGAAACAATATAAAGAAAAATCCGATACCGATCCGCCCCTGGCCCTACTCTTAAGAGGTATCCACAGCACTACGCTACTTGTAGGTAGATGCACGTGCATGCTGCACGTAATACATACCTCCCTAGCCAGTGCTACCTTACACCACCTTACCTACCTATGTATGTACCTAGATGCCTGGATACTGGAACCAATGGATCCCGCCTATGTTCGGAACAGCAACCGATGGAGCTTCTTCGAAGCCTGCATACGTCTGTCATCTCGTCTTTTTATGGCCATGTTGAAAAAGTATTGTCCATGGCTATGTATGCCCCTGGCATTTGGGGCATTTGGGACACTTGGTACCTCACATTGGCATCGGATGAATGGACGACTGCGTAGGCAGATGGGATCCGTGAAGATGGAAGCGAAGGATCGACCTCTGCACAGTCCTATGAGATCAGTTGATAGGCACCCCAAATCCAGCAGACAGGAAACGTCTTGAGAGTCTACATAAGATACCTAACCTACTGAGTGCTTGTGGTATAGTAGACGAGACGCCCCCATCCGACAACGCCAACAACGCCAACCACGCCAAACACTCCAACCAAGGAGAAAGAAAGTGGATACTGAATATGGTAGCCGCCCCTCCCCTGGCCTTTCCTTAGCCCTCTCCCAACGCAGAGCAGACCAGACCCACCGCAGACTGAGCATGGTAGCCCGGCATATCCTACCTTAGCTACCTTAGTCTATCATCTCGACCACTGGATCACCCACCCACCATTAACTATCCCCAAAGATACAGAACGCGCCACAAGCCAGCCGGTGAGCCGTCTGGGAACCGGAAGAGTGACGTCTAAGATACCGATACCGACTTTGATTCTGTCTTAACACACACCAGTTCTCAAATCCACACGCATGCTCATGTTCATCCTTGTGCTCATACTGCCTCCGGAGGTCCGCTCTCCTGCTCAGGGATGTTCTATCTGATACATACTGTATCTCTTAATCGCAGTGTTTGGGAGCAATGGAGCGAGGAATGCGCTCTAAGTTGTCACCTTCCGTGGACCGTACCAACTCAAGAAACAGGTTGCAGTCTGGTGTATCTGCGTCTATGTGTATATGCATGTGTATGTGTGTGAGAAAAAATATGGTGTGCATACGCGTCAGTGGGGAACGGTCAAGGAAAAAGCAGCACGACCATGGCTGAAAACTACGCCTCATTTCAAAAACATCGGGAACTCGTGTCAAAAGCTTCATGCAAGCCAGTTGGCCTGCCAGACTCACACTACTTACTCAGACTGAGTAGTTGATTGCATGCCGCCTACGAGTCCATCCCCAATGGACCGGCGTTGCTTTTTAGACGCAACACTCGAGTCACCTCAATCCCCTCCTCCGAGAATAATTCCGATAGCATCATTGGAGATGTAGCAGGCTGATATGTAGGTAATAAGGAGGGCCCCCATGTATAATGACCTAGTAATCCCCATCATATCAATTTATTGAGGCTTTGCGTTGACAGAAAAACAACCGCCTAGCCCAATACATAAGTGCAGCTTGTAAAATATAGTCACCAAGCCTGTATTGAAAAAAAAAAAGGGTAGGCAACCCGAAACAAAAATCTTTCCAATACTGATTCCAAGCCTACTATAGTTTACCCCCTGCCCTCCCCGTACCGCAAATATGCCGGGTATCTAGAACCGGAAGGCTGGTTAGTGGCTTTGATTAGCTACAGAGTTAACGAAGCGCATCCCATCTACCACGCTAGATGCTATATCGCAGAGTAACCTAATACAACCGAGTGATCGCCAGATCGAACATGGTCCTACATCTTCTCTTGCTTCGGCCAATGGAATGACAGCTTGCGAGGAGAAGACTTGCACCTAGACAATATTCCAGCCTCTTGAGGGACTCAGGCGTATTCGTCAATGTTTGAGATAGAGTTTATCGAACCATCTTACTCCAACAACAAGGCTGTTAGATAGACTCTCCTGATGGCAGATTTAAGAGGACTAGACAGTCTTGTTGATATGGTTCGCACCACAAACATAATCTCAAGATGAGGGGTTGCTTTTGAGGATACGACGCCGATTACGCTGTACTACCCTAAGCGCATATCTAGATATACAGGACTTACAAAGAGTCCTGTTTGAAGTTAGCTACTGGAGACACAACAACTTAGAGATATGCGAGGAGGGATTCCGGGATTTGTTACCCTGAATCATGTCGAATGTCATCCTCGTAACATAGCATCGCCAGGACATGACCACCCCGTCTCCTTTTCTTTCTAGGGATACCCTAGACACAGAGAATATCTATAGCATGCCTTATACTAACCCTCAACAAGATAAATTCACAGCCACAACATTATCTAAAGCTATGCATGGTTATCGATGCAAGATCTAATGCTATCTATCACACAGACCCCGATCAATACCGGTTTCGTGCATTTACCTCTATTCCCCAACGTTCCACTGTGAGAATAACTTACATGGAGCTAGAAGTTGTGGCCACCGACTAGATCTTAGATTTAGCGCGACCGGCTTCACGGAAGTTTGCGTGTCCTAACAAACTTTTGAGAATTAGTCATCGACTACCCTTTCTGCATCACCCATGAGACATTTCTAGTCAGAATTAGAGTTATAGTATCATATCAGAGAATGCCATTTTAAGAAGAGTATGGCCATCGATACAAGACAATGCTTAGATAAAATTACGAATATTGACGTCACAAGACGACTTATAGTATGTGAGTAACCGGAAGCTTCCCTGCAGGGCACGACTTAATCGAGATGTAACATCTAATACAGTCTTCAGGGTATACAGAGAAATCGAGGTCGGAACTCAACCCGACCATGGACTCACACCGAGACGTACCACCACAAGATGCACGAGATAGGACCCCCCCTTTTTTGATTGCTTTTTTGTCTTTGCAGAAAGGTTAAGGGAGAATTCCCGCGTATGCGATATAGAGTTGCCGAGGCTATTTCGGTCTTTATTTTTTTTTTCTTCTACAAAGACGGTCTTTACAACCTATTAGTCGTGACCCTATTTTTTTTTNAGAACGCCACACATCACACTTGTACTATCACGTCTTCTTACTGGTACCATGCTGCACGCCTTCGCTGTCTGCCGGCATATCTTTCGAGCGGGACCACCTCGGGGGACGTTGCACGCCCTGAGTCAAGGTCGATCCGGCAACGTGGTCCCTGTCCGATTTCATGCGTTCGTGGGACGTTTCCTGTCCGGGGTTCCAATCTCTTCTACTAGCGTCGCACCGCGTGAGGGGGAGAGGTTCGCGCCACCCTAAGATATCTATCTAATCGTGGATGGCCGGGGGCGGGCAAGATTTCATCCTGGATGTTGCTGTTGCCAAGGCGCGTCTGCNTCCCCAGTTATCCTATAGAGAAGACGTGAGAGTGCAGTGTAGTGAAGGTGCTACCAATATTTTATCTGGTCTCTCTGGGTGCACAGCGTCTCGATTTCGCAAATCTGTCCTTTACTTTTTTACCTGTGTGGCGCGAGAACACGAGAAAAGTAACGCTAAGACCCGCTCTGCGACGAATCTACATAGTATGTATTCCCGCTGACTGATCCGGACGAGGACATTTTGCATTGCTCACACGTGGAGTTTCTGGTATGCATAGCACAGGCGGTATCGATTGTTTCAGCTTCCAATATATTTGTGTCCGTCGGCAGCCACCTTTCAGCGAAAGCAATGACGACTACCCAAGTTTTCTCTTTTTTTTTTTTNCTTCTTCTTTATTCTCGAACAATACCCGACCCATCAGCCAAGCCTCTTTGGGGACATGACACACGACATCCTGGGTTTCTGGCGTGGATTGATTGATGGCTGCGTAATCGGATTCTTTGCAACATGCGATATGCGATGCGCGCGCGCGTCACATACTCCGGTTGAAAAGGGGTTCAAGTCGGCGAGGCGTGACCAGCATTTCGCTTCCTGGTGGGTGTTGTCGTCGGTGGGGAGCAATAAACGCTGTGCGCCTCTCGGGTGTTTTGCCACATCGTCAAGCGACGACCGCCTGCCCTTGTATGGATTGTCGTGGGGGTCCCGGACTATCTGGCCATTTCCCTGTAAGTGTCGACGTCGTGGTGGCGGCTTGTGAGACGCTATTTGAGTGAGAGGTGCGGCCCGCGATGCACTCTTCCAACCACACTGTCTTGCTCGCACTCCTCCCGCTCATGTCGGCACTTACTCCGTTCTACAGCTTACTTAGACTATGTGTCTATAGTGGGATCGGATTTAATTGTGAAATGATTGACATATCTCCCCAAGCCCTTGTCATTGTATTCTCATAGCACAGAGAGTACCGGTACCGGAGGGCAAGTCTGCTAGGCGTACCAGTATCTGAACCCTAGACACTCTACTACCGCTTTTCTAACATCACAATTTAGATGGCTTGCTGGATCTAGGCAGGAAGGTTGATCGAATATGCTAAAGTAGTGTGCGCAGTTATATTCGTTAGAGAGCCATAATGATCTTCACATCACGCAAGACCTGGCTAACCATGATCGGAATCTTTCTCTCGAGGTTATTACTATGAGATGTTTCTAACGGCTTGACCCGGCATCATATTGCCGGGCATCCTGACACAACCGTGGTTACCATAAGATCCCGTGAGATGCCAAGAGGATCTGGATATGAGTAGCTACCGCCCGGGTTTTACTGGGTATTGCATAGTGTCGAGTCGTCATGGCTTCCGCGCTTCCGCGTTCTTAACTTGTTCTAGGACGATAGAAAAACACGCAAGTTAAGACCTGAAAGACGGTAAATTTGGGAGACACGCAAGAGGGTATCAAAACGAGAGATCTTTGTACGATCTTTGCTCCCTGGTATTCTCAGCAACCTCCCGACACACTGGATCTTGACATCCCGACAGCACGCGTTGTGACACAATTATTCTTGCCTCGACGGCGCAATCCTATTTCATTGCTAACGTCTCTATGCTAAATCAAGGGTCTTAACGTGACTCGAATGAACACTAGTATATATCTATGTAAGGATTGTAAACATGTGCGACTATTCCCATATACCGTTCATATACCTTCACAAAGTTTCTCTGAATATCTGACGTGAGAAGCGCCAACAAGCTCTACAATCTACATGTTAATGCCTTCCTTCATAAACCCGCCGAGCCGCTTGGCGCCATCGCCGTGCATCATGGAGAAATGGTTTCCTGGCATGTGACGGAACTGCATTTTGCTAGGGTTGAGGTATTCATCCCAGCGATTTGGCCCAAAGTCAGTTCGGTTGTCGAGCAAGAAGAGAGCATGGCCAGTGGGATATGGGTCGGGGCGAGGATCGGTAGGTTCCTTGCACACGCCATGCTCGCACCAAATAGCCAGGACGTTCGGGCATTTCTCCTTAGCGATAGGCTCGGCAGTGTAGTTTGACAGCGCAGTAACTGAGGCAGCGAAATGGGGCAGTAGCCACGAGGGGATCTTCTTGGCCTGGGTAGAATCGCCTTCACCGAGCAGACCAATCTCAGCGAACCAGGCATGCAGACCAGCTGGCAGAGGTTCGATGGTGATGGGGCAAGGAGAATCGATGAGGATGAGATGCGATACCTCTTCATTAGCCTTGGTAAGCTGGTTGACTATCTCGTAGGCAATAACTCCACCAGCTGACCATCCGGAGACGGCGTAAGGCCCCTTAGGCTGACGGCGTTTCATTTCTTCGATGAATTTGGTAGCCATACCGTAAACACCACACTTGTACTCCTCTGGGGTCCTCATAAAAGGAGAGAACATACCCCAGACAGCAATGTCGGTGCCGAGCTCCGTAATTTCGGTGTAGGAGGTAGCGCTTCCACTTCCGTCGGGTATCATGAAAAGCTGACGGGTGGCTGTGCGGTGATTGCCCTGCAAAAGCACGGACGAGGCCTTACGGTGGGGGTAAGCATCTACCATGACCTGGGACTTTGGCACAGTAATAGTGGTGGGTTCTTTCTTAACAACGGCTTTGGTTGGCTTAGTCTCAGCCGGCCTAGCGGCTGGTGTGGCTTTCTTTGGTTTGTCTTCTACGCCAAGAGCCCTCTCGACGTCCTTGAGAGACGGGTTGTGCCCCAAAAGATCGCCGGGGATATTGAGGCCTGTCTTCTCACGAAGTATACCAAGAATAGACAGACTCATGAGAGAGTCCATGCCAAGGGCAGCCAAGTCTGGAGCCGCGATGATCTCCTCAATCTCAACACCCATTTCCGTGCAGATAGTTTCACGGATCATCTGTTGAAGTTCGCTGGTGTTTCCAGAGTCAGCAGCAGCAAAATCGCTTTTAACCGAACCCTTTTCACTATCATCGGGTGGCGTAGTGACATCTGTATCATCAGAGCCTAGGCCTTCTTCGTCGCTGTCCTCGCTTCCACCAGCAATGCTAGCCTCTTCAACGGTAGCAGTGGCGGTTTCGAACTTGGCAAGGAATTTCTTGAAAGCGCCGACAGTGGAGTGGTCATTGAAAGCATGGGAATCAACGTTGAGCTCTAACTCTTCTCGGAGACGGCCGCTGATGGTTAAACCCATAAGAGAGTCAACGCCAAGATCAGAGAATGCAATGTTGTCTGCTAGCTCATCGTGGCCAACACCGGTCTCCTTGGCGATGATGTCCATGACCTCCATGACAACCGAGCGCTTGACGAGCTTCTTGTTCACAGCCGGGAGGTTCTTGGCCGTGACATGTTTCTTCTCCTTGACGGGTGCTTTCGCAGGCCTGGCTACCGGGGCAGCACGAGCAGGGCTGCCAGCAGTAGCAGAAGCG
>JAPESX010000341.1:0-20117 GCA_029590615.1 Nemania bipapillata | reverse complement strand
TCGATAAGGTCGTCGTGTGTGGGTTATTGAGGGTCATACCGGGCTAGTGCTGCCGCGAAGGTGATGAGGGAGAACTTCATTTTGGTTGACTTGAAGTGGACTTAGAGTAGACTTGAATGGGTCTCTATTGTCGATCAGCAGGGATCGGGTAGAGATCGTTGTCGGGACTCTTACAAGATTGTCGAGGGTGATCCTGAGCAGGGTTGATGAGTGATCTGCGGTCTGATGAGCAAACTAATCGGTCGTTCTGGGGACATGAGATCGGTGTTTATATATCCAGATTCTAGTCGGGAGCTGCTCTGAGTTCTGCTGATGAAAACCAATCAAGCCCCTGAGCAGGATGATGAACTTCCGTCCATCGTCCCCTCTTTCCGTACGCCTCTAGACCCAGCCCGGGAGCCTGTGGTACACGTAAAGCGCGTGTGTCTAGATTGTAGTCTGCTGATATTCCCGGAGGCCTGCGATGCAAGGTCCGGATAGTATCGGGCAGGTCCCAGCTCAGCGAGACTCAGTCCTGCAGACTATTTTTGGAACAGCCTCACTTCAGGTCCCGTAAATCAGGAATTTTAGTCTATGCTCTTACCCGTCCCGAGTATTAGGCGAGAAGTTGATAGCTCTTCCATGCGAGAAAAGAGCACACCCTGCGTGGGATCATCAGGAGTAGTAATACTAGGCTAATATGATCTTAAGACGTCTCATAATGATACCAAGTCCATGCAGCACAGGGGCTATCGCTAGCTTTCCTTGGTAGAGACTTATTGCTATATGATTTTCAGCTTAATGTTGAAGTTGCAGTGATGCTCAGATTTTTACGAGGCTAAATCTGCGTCTACAAAAACCGAGTGAGTCTGCATCGCTTGCTTGGCAACAGCTTCAACCCCCCCCCTTGACGGGTATCTTATTAAAATCTCATGAGGTGAGATTCGGGTGAACACAACAGAAGATACGAGAAGCACAACATAAGCGATATCAACGATCATCAATCGTGCTGCGTTCTAGCCAAGAGAGCACTATAGATGATATATTGTCACATGGTTAATCGTATGTGAGTGCCTGCGCGACAGGGGGAGCAAGAATTGCCCGTTTAGGAAGCTCGAAAGAAACCGTGTATTGTCATTGGCCCTTGACCCCCCCAATTGTTTCGCGTAAGGACCATTCAGCAAGGCTATCGCTTATTGAGCCTCTTTAGCCTGAGGCGCGGCTCAATATTTGATAGGGGTGGCTTCATATAACTTCATCTCGACGTTATATAGAGAATAGCCAGTAGTCTTTTATGCCCCTTAATTCAACGCATGTCCCAGGATAGTAGGCCCGCCTACAACACTTTTTATCGTGAGAGGCGAGCGCACACCACAAACACCAGCATGAACTATAGTGAAGCACCCAACTTTGATTTTTATGATGCAGAAATATCTCTACTAAATTTAGAGCTGTATATTAATTTACTGGCTAGTACATCTATTAACGCAGATGCAGGCACAGAGATAGATAGGCTTTGGGCCGATAGGCGACGAACTGAGTTCTTAGGTTCTTGGCGACGGGTTAGGCCGTGAAGCACTAAATCATCCCAATTGAATCTAAAAGTTATTTTGAGACGCTTATTTTATCTCGAGGTTCGGGAATGTTAAGGGTTACATGATTGAGATATAGGCTGTTGGCTTTCGGGCGAGCTCGGAGTTTGCGTAGCAATGATCAGCTACTGTCGCCTCCTTGATATTGGAAGTGGCGGACTTTAGCAATCTCCCTATCTTCACGCCATGTTCTTCCCAAGCGGCAGTTTTACACACGGGTGACTAAGTGTATGTGATTTCGCCTCCTCGTCCTTGTCGCCCTCTCGTTAGCCGGTTGAGTCAGTCAAAACTAGATTAGAATGTCACAGCGTGGGGTCAGATGGTTAGTATACAATATTTTCATCAGAAATCGGATTATACTATCGTGTATCTCGACTTCTACTGAGATTTAAAATCAAGATTATTAGATCTCGGTCGGTAGGCTAATATCTCGGCATGTAAACTCACCTGGATCAAGGTGAGCCGTGATCGTGAAGCCCAATCTACTCTAGAAATATAGTGTCAGCACGGCGACAATGTAACTATCGAGGATTCAGTCATCTGCGTGGAATTATTACTTGATTATCGTGTAAGCAAGTTAAGGATAACCGAAAGGTCATGTGAGTCATAATGCCACACGCTCGACGCAGCACGGACTCATATCGAGTAGCTTTGTTCGTAAAGAAGACATGAGTTCTTGCATCAGAAAATCTGCCGCGAACTTTTATGCTAACATGATATCCCAATGCGTTGGAAATTATGTTACATAGTAGTCGTGTTATTCAACCGTGAAATCAAGCCACACCTAGAAATTAATCTCGGTATGTGAGGTCAAAGGGTTATTATGTGTCCGATAAGAGTGACTGTGAGAAATTCGAGGCAACAACGAGGGCAACAGTATCAACACCATTGTCATTCGTGTCTAACAAATCCTTCAAATGACAGACATAATATCAGCCTTTAAAAGGGAAAGGGCGATGGGAATGCATGCTGAATATAAAGACTCCCCAAAAGTGGGTTATAGGTCTTTACTCCATACAACATACAGCCTCAATAAATGCTAGGCGCCGATAATTAGACCATAACCGGGTACTTGTTCCCTTAGCACAAACCCTAGGGAATAGCCTTCTTCACTGCATAGGGCCCGCATAGGCCTTCATTTCGATCTACATTAGTCTCTCTATCTTGCATTCTTTCTTATTAGTGAGAGATCAGCAAGGCTATTTAAGTTGATTGGTGTTTAAAACTATCCCCAACGGATGGTATGTATTCTAGACCCGTGGGAATTATGTAAATAACGCCTCGATTCATGGTGTGCTCGCTACGTGTGGTCCCTGAAGTATCGATCGAGCTAATTCTCCCCCGCGAGCTCTAACGGTGACCCTTACCTACATAGTTCAGCTATGAAGAATTAGCTAGGAGCTAGTATCACAGGCGATGTAGAAGGAATAAGAATCTACTGAAACGCCATTTTTCTCATTAAGTTGACTTACCTTTCTTAGTGCTCCTATATCAGACTACTATCACATTACTAAATGAAGCTTTCTCTAGTCACCATCGAGGACTAAACCATTTGCTCACTCCTGTCGGAGTATAGATTCAAAATTCCGTTATCGATTCGGCGTCTTCTTCATAGAAATGATGGTATTATTCATAAGAAGGAAAGTCTACGCAAGGTAATGGATGTCTGGTTTTGGCATCTCGGAGCTACCCGGGTCTATCATTCTGGATATTGACTCCACCCAGTATAGACGCAGGTCATATTACTTATGTCGATATTGAGGTGGGTATAGTATGTAGAAGAATAACCTGTACCTTTGTATCTATGCACTGCTATTTCATCCAAGTACTAGGTAGTCGGTACGTATGCTAGCCTAGATGTATGCAAGTAATGTGGCCTTTATACCTCTGACCCTTGGTCTTATCGGTTAACCCATTATTACGTAGTCCCTAGTCTAGCTGATATACTTCACTATATAGAGGGCCCTGAACCCGGTAAGACAAGCGCCGGTGACTTTAAACGAAGAATCTCACGAGAAAAGGGGGGCGGGGGGAACGGGGCTAGTGAATGGACTGGTGAGTTCCTGGGCTGCTACACATTTAACCTCTAAAACATCAATCAGAACAGGTATTTGGCTGTTAACGCGTGAGAATCATGTGATTATGTTCGGATTTTCTGAGCAAGAAATGAGTGCGGAGCCTCTTCATTATAGGTAAGTAATACTTTAATCCCTACATGTTTAACATGTGACGCAGCGATATAGATAGCCCTTCGTGAAACCCTACTCCTTACAAGATCCCGACAGAGAATAAGTCCTGTGCTGCTTATAGCAAGCTAACTCAGCTTCTTAGTCATAAAGTCCGCTAGCTCGTCTAAAAGATCTACGGTTTCGGTAGGGCTAGCGATCCACGCGGTCGTCGCTACGCTTCTTGCCTTGAAATCGTTGCTCCCGGCACTGAGGAATTGATCCCCCACGTGCAATGTCTCCTCTGGTCGAATCGACGTCGGTCGGCCCCCATTCTTTCCGCCGAACCACTCCTGGCACACGGTGACACCCCAGCTCTTGTCGCCGATGTCAACAAATACGTCTCGGCCTCCGTTAAACGCGCAGAAGGGCACAATCTTATTGTTGCGATCGGTGCCGCCAACGCTAAGCTCGAGAATCTTCTGCACTACGAGTACTGTCTCTTCAAGCGACTCGCGCGGGATGCGCACGTTAGGATCGCTGGGGATAATCCCAACAGCTCGGTCCTTACGCATAAGGGTAGCGGGCAGTTTCATTGTCTTAATACAATCACGTAGGGCATCCTCGGCTACATCTAATAGAGCCTTGATGCTCGCGTCCGACCAGGTAGCCATCTCGGCCGTAAGCCAACGCTCTTGCGGTACCGGTGCTAGCAAGTGAGGGGAGGTTGGACTGAACTCAAACATGTAATTAGCCTCTCCGCCCATGATAACGATATTCTGTCTTTGCTGCGGCGTGAGCGCGGTGGATTGCGCGATCGCATCCAATAGCCCATGAAGACGTGCGTAGTATCGGTCTGCCGTGGTGTAGCCTGCGGCAGTAACAATGCCGATCTTAACGTTCTTCAGCAGCAGGTCGAGCAAGCGTGGTATGATCGGGCTGTTAGGCTCCAGACTCTCGCCATCATCGTATAATGTAACGTCACCATCAAATGTCGCGAGCTGCAGTGTACCGTGAGTGGTAACAGCCATCAGCTGCGCCGAGTTTAGGATGAGACGGACATCATTAAACGACGGCGAGACGAACCGCCGCGAAGATATATAGCGCTTGCTATCTTGGAATTTAAATGCCGCCTCCAGAGGCAGCCTGGTGAAAAAGTTGCCTATTGGAGGAACGAGAAGCTTCAATTTGGACGGGATAGCATTCATATGTGCTTGGTGTGCGACTGTTGACATGTAAGTTACTCAATCGCACAAAGTGAGGAGAAGACACTGATGGGCGCACTGTGATCGTCAATCATAACCTCGACATCCCTCATGATCTCGGCGTAGCGCCTGTGCGCTTCCTCTGACATCTGGGCGACGCTGACGCCATTGGTCTCGAATACTCCCGTTGGCTGGGAATACAGCACAAAAGGGACTGCCAACAATCCCTTAATCCATTCTATGCCCGTGTCAGCGAGGAATGGCTCGAGTATGAGACCATCACAAAGAACCGGGGAAAATGACAAGGGGATTCCGAAAGACGAATCGAGTTCTGCCCACATTACATTAGGTATCATGGACAGTGTCATGGAGCACAGACACAGCATGATCAGTACCTCCAAGTCCCGCCGATGATCGCTGTCGTATCCCGCCCCATCATGCAGCCCAAGGTTCATAGGACGTCCGAGCGGGTTGGACTGTTGGGCATAGTCATGATCGATGCATCTTTCAAAAAGGGTGTTCTGTATGCGGAGAGGAAGTGAGTAGGTTGGGATTACCTATGAATTGGTCTCTCCTGTGTGTCTTGAGGGCATCTGTGAATAAAGAGCAATGTGTCAGATTACAGACGTGATGAGATTGTGATAAGAGTGTGACGAGGGCGGTGAGATATAGGCGACTCACACTCTACCCTATATCGTGTGGTCATTGTATCTGATTGAAGTGACGAGTAAGAATTCGATTCGATTGAGCGACGTGTAATAGTCCTGAGTGTGAGAGAGGAGTCCGAAAAGCGGGATGGGTGAATTAGAAGTAGATGTGTAGGCTAAGGTCTCAAGATGGAACTCCAATTGATGGCGAAGATGAGGATGAGAATGGGTAAAAAATGTTAAAACGTAGGTTAGATAGATTATTCTTGTTGTTGATGCTGTCTTGTTCAACTTACCTAATCTTTGATGCACCAACCTCCGGTGATAGGTGATGGGTGACCTCCGAGACAGCCTAGACCGCCTGTATTCTGTACAGTTACTGTGCGATGCCCCGCTCTAGCCTGTTGTAGACGCTGTAGACGCGCCCATGGATGCACTATAACTATTCCGTTATGGCGCCAACCACGTCGCGCTTGTCTCAAGCCCCTTTTCATCGGGGACTTCCCCGTAGTCACTATCTTCGCCCTCCACTTCTCCATATATATTTACTTATCGACTACGAAACATCATTTCGAAACATTTCGAAACCATGAGGATACGCTTGTGACTAGTAGTATTACGTTCATAACATTCAATTGACTACGTATAAGCTCGTTATAAGCTACAAGAACATCAGTTTGGCCCATGAGCCCTCTGTCTCATCAATAGGACCCCAATCGATCCCTCCGTCGGGATGATGTCATCTTGCGCCGTATCCCTGTAGTTGAGAATACCTAAATTGGTAGAACCGTACCTAATCTTGCATGAGTTCAGCTTGATATTCTATACTGCACATACCCAAGACGATAGGGTTGCTGCAGTCTCGAAGTAACTAAATTCGGATGAATATGTGTGGACTCGTGTCTCGTCTACGATAAAAGCCGTCGGGTATGATGGTCTTTGTTTTCAGGTAAGACAGTACAGGTAAGCATAGGAAAGGCATTAGCTCCCGAATTCCAAGACAAACATACTGTCTCGAATCCTAGAAATTCTAACACTCTCTTGCGCAACTCGAGGTCTTCTATAAGAGTTCTGAAACTTTGTAGTTATGAGTCGCCCAACGCCATCTAGTCTTCGGTCCTATAAACCCCCACCAACCGCGAGTCTTTGAGGTATTTATTCCAGTAATGAAGTCCCTCGATTTCACAACAACATAGAAGGGGTTAATCAGCTAGGATTATAGGAGCGGTGAGGACTTATATCGTGGCTCAGCAATGCCTTTTTGGGATAGTCTATAACCGAAGCTCATTCTCCGAGCCAAGGTCTCCCAGGCTAGTTAGTCACTAAGAACCTAGACAGAATTCGCAAGGACAATAACGAGAATATTGCACTTAGGAAATTAAAGTCAGCTCTCACTCGAGTACTCATAATATAGGATGAGGCGTAATATTTACTGCTAATTGTTTATGCGCATTGCCTTCATTATATGCAGACAGTCGGCTCCCATTGTTGCACGAATTTCACTCATCGGCTATCCCAAAAGCCGTGGAAAGAGTTCTATAAACATATATGATGATATATATTATTGTTGTCTTTACTAGGGATTTTAGCTGTGATAACTGTTTGAAGTAGATGAGGTTATTCGATATTTGAGGCCTTCCTACTAAATTACTAACTATGCATTATGAGATCACAACCTAGAATGTGTAAGGACAAGCCCTCGGGAGAGCTCGAGTCCCTGCGATAAGGCATAACCTAGGTAGTGAGTGAGGCGATGACCGAATTGGGGTCGATTATTAATTCGATAGGTGTACTGGTTGTTAACTTGTAATTAGCATCATGGGAATAGCTCAATTTTTTGATTTATCTCCCAAATTCTATGTTTATTGGCTTCCCTCCATACCATCCTAGCATACTCCGCGGCTGCTCAGTATTGCTATCGAGTTTGAGATTTTAATTCATCTCTTAAATGCCGACCCTTTCCACAATATGCGCATTTTTGATGGCCACGCCATTTTCATTTATAACCCAAGGAGCACTATGCCCTGTTTCGTTCGACGAATATACCTGCGTATATAATCTTACGAACCTCTTCCTTATAGACAACCTAGAAAAACCATGGTATCCGTAAGATGTAGGGCTCATCTGGCCTGTGGGAGGCAAACTTAGCAAGCGCCTCATATCCCCGAGATGCGCCAGCAGACCCTCCGTCTCGAGTGCTGCCTTATAACCTTCGATCTATGCATCATGACTCGTCACAGCCCAGTTCCTGATACCAGTAAAATCCGGATATCCGATAACTCGACTCCTTTCAGAGCTGCCAATCACGTACGCCGATGGCAGCCTAGAGCGTCGCCCCCAACCAGCGAGTGTTGCATTGCCATTATGGACCCCATACCCTGATGCAGTGCATCGCTATCCTGTGGTATTTGGTTGGACACATATAGCGATCATATTGCAGAGAAAGTTGGTAAGACCCCTATTGAAGAATCACACGCACATGCCTCACGATTGGCTGCCTAATACGGCGACAACTATCGGACGGCACATCGCGATCTTCTTGTACCAACAATTGGAATTTAAACGCGGCCTTTTAGCTCATGTTTATCTCAAGTCTTGAGAAATATATATTTCTGTGTCCAGAAACGCGAATGGCGGGCGAGACAGTGTGTGATAGATTGCGGGGTTGTGCGGTTCAAGCGTCACATCGCATCGTCTTGCCATTCCTTCAGTCAAGGTGTATGAGCGGGATTGATTAATCAGAAACCCCTGGGGTCAGTAAGATACACAGGATATTTTAATCGAAAAAAGCCGCGAGATCCGAACTAAGCCTTATTACCGTATTGCTCCGGCCACTACTAAGACTTCTCACCAGCTCGCTTTTAACCCCTTAGCTAGAGCACATTGCCCAATAAATTGCAAACTCACCTTAAATATGAGAGCATAACACGATATCGGGCCATTTCGTATGTCCAGCAATGATTCCCCCACGAGACATACCCATACCGCCGTCCACGATAGTCGGATTGGTGGTACTGGCAATTGGGTTAAGTACTATTTCCACTGCCTTGCGCATGTACACGAGGTATTTTGTGCAAAAGCATCTCTGGTGGGATGACTGTACGTAAAGCGCCGCGCTCTAAAACCGGTGCGAAGTCTCTAATGTTGCCTTAATAGGGATCATGGTATCTGCCTGGCTACTCACTCTTGCGCTATGCATTATACAGTCTCTCATGATACGCTGCGGCGGCGGGTCAAGCATTGATGAGGTCTCTGCTGAAGACTTAAAGCAATTTAATAGAGTAAGTCCATTGAAATAGATATGTGAAGTTCAGTCAAACCTAATTACTTCTTTCTTTCTCTAGTTATTTGACAGTTCACAAGAAGTAGCACGAGCGGCTATCCTTGTTGCTAAAACTTCTATCCTACTTCTCTACATCCGTCTATTCTTCCCTCACGGAGTTCATAGGTCAATACTCTGGTGGGTGATCTGGATTACAATTGTAACCAATTTCCTGTACACCCTTGCCTTCGTTCTTGCATTACTCGACTGTTACGGTCGTGGTTTGAAACCTGGAGGCGTTTGTTCGATCCACTGGGACGTGCTGATAGTCTCATCCGCCGTCAACGTCGCCAGTGACTTGATAGTCCTGGCAATACCCATAGCATCCGTATGGGGACTACAGATGAGCAAGAAGCGGAAATGGATGCTCGCGGCAGCCTTCAGTTTTGGAGCATTGGCACCTATTATCAGCATTGCTCGTCTCTGGTATCAGATCTATAAGGGGTTCAACTTGGCTAATATCACTATCGTGTATACCCTTTACAACCTCATTACAATCGCAGAGCAGACCGTGGCAATGATTATCGGGTCCGCTCCAGTATGCGCTGCCTTAGTCCGGAAAACTGCGCACAAGCAGCGGCATCTCACGCCTAACCCGAACCCACCCATTTCACAGCGCAGTTGGCCGACACGTATTGGGAGAGGCAATCCCGACCCGTTCCGTGTTACGGACCCTGTGGGGACAACAAGCACCGAGGTCCTCTGCTCCGAGCCGTGCGCAATGGAAGGGTATGTATATCGCGTAGCCACTTAAAAAGACGCGACACATGTAAAAGGAAAAGAAGTCTGTAATGTCATAGGATCTTGGATTTGATGTTTAAACATGGCCGAGTTGATGAAAAGTTCGGTAGATAGTCAAAACTGCTCCGATACTAGCTGCATGACCAAGCACCGAACTCTACATGAGACCAAAACAGCCATACGAAGTGCAATGAAGACTGAGCCGCTTATAAGGAGAACCAAAACGATTACGACTCTGGGCAGAAGTTGGTTGAATTGACCCTTCGTGGCACAGTAGTTCGATATCATAAAGCCAAGACCTTGAATATGACCGTACGAGTTAATTATAGGAAGTAAGACAATAAATGCATATATATGAACCAAATGAATGACATAATATCAGAGACCAAAAGAATGACAAAAGTAGGCCAACTTGATAGCAAACTCCAACCCTCAACATCCAAGATAGCCCCAGATCTTGACAGGTGAGACACCCATCCACACACTACGCCGTCCTGATAACCACTAACGAAAGACGTTTTGCTGTCCAAAAAGTGAGACCCATTTGTGCGATCTAGCAGTGAGTCGCACGATTAGACATGCACTGATCGGTACAAGTCTGACCGATCAGCGTGCTATGAACTTTCGCAGAAATACCGGTGTCTCCCCAACATGCATCGTATGCTTTCTGCGCAGCATAAACCAGACTGTCCCGCGTAGCACCGGAGACAACCTTATGCCAGCTGACGCAGCATACTTCGCCACCGTAAGTGCCGCAGATAGCCCGCGGGCTCTGGCCGAGGACCGCCTTGTCTCCTCTCAGGTCATCGATCAAGTGTCCACAGGCAGCTCTGTCCGCTGTATGATGGTTGTCGCAGACTACGGTCCCATCGCAGCTTCGCTTTTGATTGAGGTCTGTGACGGCCTCTAGTGGGGAGGTATCGGGCTGCGTACTACGTCCGTAGATGGTGATGTTGGAAACACCATCTCGGCTGGTGTATTCGTGCAGGACATCAAGATCCGAGGGCCCAGTTGCAGGAATTCCCTGCACCACGAAGGCCAAAGAGGAGGCAGCGAATGCAAGAGAAGAGAATAGCATCTTGGTGGTTGTGAAGTCTAGTTAGCTTTGTTGTAATGAATGTGAGTTGTTATGTATTGCTGAGGCGATGGTGAGCACGTTCAAACCAAAGACAGAGGCATATCTCGAGCTTTTATACTCGTTTATATTGATGCTAAAGCCAAGAGAATCTTATGCTCTCTTCGTGACTGAGCACTTCGCCTCACTGCGTGAGGATGAGGTAATTGCTATTATAAACACTATAGCCCCGTGATGACTCAGGCCCATATATAGTAAATATGGTAGTTTTTGTGACCAAGACACCCCATTTAGATTCAAAAGCAGCGACAATGAGTGTGAAGTTACAGCTACGTGTTGGTATCGTCAGCGTAGATTGGCATCCTTCAATTCAAGCATTCAGACCCGTGTGGTTTGTCCAGGCTTCACAGCCGTATTACATTCCAAATGCGTTATGACCTTGCGAAAACTCAAACCAAACATGTATCTGCCTACACCTTAGCTTCATAGGCTCTCAATTACGCCCTTTTATTTTAAATTGGACCAATTGCAACTGATGACAATCGAGATGCCAAGGTCTTAAGGGATCGCAACCGAAGGTGTCATGGCGATGAGGACATCGGTTTAGATTCGGAGAAACAGCATGTTGTTCGGTACGTTCGCCATCTACAAGCGAAGACTGTAGGGGTGAAAGCTGTCACTGCGTGACTATTGCGCGTGCTGCTGTCGCTCGGGGCAGATTTATTCGATTTCGATGACAAAGGTATCCGTGTTATCGTTATTAAGGAATGTAAACGTGTTTGGCATTACAGTTTTTCCTTTTCTCTCCGATAAATGGTTCGATGTTAGGTTGTCGGATGTAGTGGCAAAGGGAAACACGCATAACTAAGACATCAGAAGGCCTAGCCATAGTTCATAGATGAGAAACATGACCAAGAATTTAGAAATGTTATGCCACAAGTAGGTATAGTGAGTCGGACCCGGCATCTGTGATACAATGGGTGTGGATTCAATCCCCATGCGTTCTCGCCCATGTGGTTCTGTCCCACATAGCTGTCACACGTTCGTATACCATCCGAGTTAGCAACCGATAGCTTAAAGCAAAGTAGACTACGGACGAATGTTGACTCTATGCTACATAGAAGTAGTCTAAATATTACCTAAGGATATTGATGAATATAAGTACGCAAATGCACAGACCCAAGGGGCTGGCATGCCAAGAAGAAATATCGCGGTTCTTGGCTTGGGCTGGACCTTTATATCCTATGTATAGTCTGGAGGGTTTGTGTAAATGAGACCACCTCCAGCACAGGTATACTAGTGAGGCAAATAGACAAAGACTTCCTATTTCCGTGTATCATGCGATACCCACCACGCCGGTACACTATCCATATACAGGTAGATATACACTATTCTAGCGTGGCTACCTTCCTAAATACGGTTGGGTTAGGCGATGTTCTACTAATAAATAACCTTGAATAAGTGAAAATCTAGATCACACTGGGAGCGCTGGCCGTGCGAGTGGGGTTGACACCGGATCTTTTTATTGAGATCAGATCGGTGCGCAGATCGACCACAATACACATGGCCCTATAACGTGCTAACCCCTGTGCCTGGAAGCATTAGTAGTCTGGGCGAGCACTTAGCTGTAAGAAAGATGGGGAACGATGGAGGTTTCATACAGTATCCCCCCCCTTGTGGTGGCTTCATGGCGTTTCAGGCGTTGTACATGTCCCGGCTATACAGATTTCATGCTGGTTGTTTTGATGTAAGGCAAAATGTATAAGAAAAGCACCTTTGATAGAAGCTGCTATTGCAAATGGGTATTATTTACGTTAATTATTTTCTACAAGTTCAACGTCCACTGCATAATGGGATCTAGCAATGTGGTCCATCGGAGGTTTTACGAGTCATTGCGCTGACTACGGTTGCTGAAGCGGGAACTTTTGCCTTCTCCGAAGGTAGATAGTCTAGTCTAGATAGCTTCTTGTATAAGACCCCCACACACACTCTTTAGGGCACCCTACACAAGCACGCTTGAGCTAAGTTACGCGGACAACGTACTATCTATGCGTAGAACCAACCCGGGTTCCGAAAGTAGNAAAAAACATGTCCTAAATCTCACAAGTCTCATACCATTCATTCTGCATTCATTCTGTTTGAGAACTCGTTTTGGGACCCTTATAACTCTCCATATTCGTCGCGTTATTTTCTATTCCTCTCGCCGTCGTGACATTTGCATAGAGGCGCGTACTTGCTCTATGAAACCCTGATGCGCCAATAATTCGTCCGGGCGGCCACTATTGCGCTCCATTTTCCGTCGTACACCAAGCGCAATGGATTTGATTTACGACTTTCCGAATCTTTCACCAGCTGTACAGCAGGCGATACTAAATGGGCCTGCTATGACGCCCCCGGAGGGGGTCACGTCCGACTTTAGCAAGCCAGACAACCGTCCCGACATCGCGATCGCAGTCGCCGCCGTGTGTCTCGCCCTTGTTACTCTCGCCGTCTTTTTGCGTCTTTATTCGCGCCTCGTTATAGTGAAAAAGATGAAATTGGAGGACTGTAGGTTCTATATCTATGCCATTAAATGTCTTGCCAGTCATATCTTACTAACACAATATTGTGGTAAAGACCTGGGCCTGGCCGCACTTGTATGATTTCCAATCAAACTACGACCCTCGGTATCCTACTAATAATCATCTAGGGAGGCTACGGTGGTGTGGCTTGGGCATTCTTCACGCAGCTCGAATATGGGGGCTTCTTCGTCCACCAATGGAACGTCCGTTTTCATGAGTTACAAACAGTTGTCTATGTATATCTCTCTACCTTATGCGTACCTATTTCCACATATGTTTATATTAACGTTGGATACGTAGACGGCGATTATTTTCACGATTGTTTACGCGATAACTATGGTATTTGCGAAGGTAGCAATCCTCCTAGAATGGAGTAAGCCGAGCTCTCAAGCCCTTGATAATACATGCCGTCTTTTCGCTGACCAGCCTCGTAGTGCACTTATTTGTTCCAAATGGGGAGAATCGTTCTTTCTATTGGGGAGCTCGAATACTAGTTGTTCTAAATATTATGTTCTATGGAGCCGGCATTATTGCTGAAGCCTTGGAATGCATCCCTCTCAACTCAATTTGGGAACCTTGGATCGAGGGAAAGTGTATTAATACGAAAGCACTCAATCTCACGGCCGCCTATTTCAATCTGTTTGTCGACATTTTTATCTTGGTCCTACCTCAACTAGTCATTTGGAATCTACAGATGGCAAAGAGCAGAAAGGTCGATGTTTCGATCATATTCTCATTTGGTATACTGTGAGTTGACCGTAGTTTAACATCGGATTGTCATAGATAAGGACTAACGGCTCAATAGATCTATTGTATGCGCAACTGGTCGGATTTACGGAACCCATAAGTTTTCGTACGTGGATCAAGGCGATACCAACTATTCTCTTGCCAACCTTTATCTCTGGGCCCTCCCTGAGGTATCCTGCGTGTTGTTAGTTCATAGTACGTGTCTCTCTCATCTCCCCTCATAAGCTCGGGCTCCCTCGGAATAACCTACCTTATATTTCTTGTCACTCATGCCTATTCTCTTTAGACATAACCGCTATTCCAAAGGTTCTCAATGAAACATGGGTTGGCAATCGACTTGCTGCGACTTTCAGATACTGCATACATATGTCCAGCCCCAAAAGGCTAACCGAGGATCACAAATCGGCAACCATCTGGCCGCACACCAGCGATGATGATAAGCTTAGCACGCGCCGCATGGTTGACGACGATAGCTCAGTCCAACTTTCGGATCTGAAATCTACAAGACCTACAGCGCTTGACTCAATGTATAAGCCAAGTACGGAGAACATGAAAGGTGGTATACTTCGTCATACGGAGTTTGAAGTCCACGAAGATATTGTTACGCAAGGGCCTGGCGCTGGCCCGGGCTCTAGCTCCGGCGCTTTCTATAGCACAGAAATATCCCGCCAGCATCCGTGGATGCGCAACTAGGTATTATAGTATACTCTTAATTAGACAGACTAATATAAGTCCATTGCAAGATGCTCGATGATGTCTTCTTTACTTGCTATATAGCCCTAGCCATCGAAGTAGCCTAAATCAGCCTGCTATTAGGTACTGGGGCTTGCCGAAGTTAGGGTTATGTCCCCTACGGAGAGTGAGCTGTTGTTTCTCAAAGTTCATCAAAAGCAGCATGGCGAAGTTGGGCCGGAGGACGTGAATAATAAAAGATAGGTAAACAAGGAATGGTGCTTAACTACCACTCTGAAACCTCCCCAGTCAGACGTTGATTTATCTCTGATACATGTTTAGGACTTCTGAGGTTTACGCAAATTTTCTTCATATCGAAACAAAACGGATTAATACAAGAACCGGTACCTCATGGCAACTTATGCTATTATCTATATAATCACCTTCGCATACTAGGTCCTTTGAGCAATCGACAACCTTAGGTTCCGACAAAGTCTGCTGATGTAGTTTTACGCCTAATTTTTCGGTTTCGACCGCCTCGCAAGACTCGTCGATATATATCCTCGCTATCCCACTATTTTATCAAGCGACCCCCGCCTCTCACTATCTATGAAATATTCATTACACATTGTAACATTCTGAAATATCTATAGAGCTGTCGGGAAAGTAATACGGACCGAAGACTCCTCTAAACTCATCGCCTAAACTTGCCAATACGACAAGCTACCCAATTAGCATTTATATTCATTCCCTCCATCTTTCGTACCCTAAAAAAACTAACTCTAGTGTTTTTTTACTATCATTTCACTCCCGATGTTAGCTTTCCCTTATAATAACGCGCCTCCCTACATTAGGTAGATAATTATCACTTACCTAGCTGGTATAATTAGCTACGACGAGAGCTATGGGTACGGTGATATTCTTCAACTTGCTGGAATATATACAGCATTTAATTTAGTTTACAAGACCCATTTAAGTATTCATCTTAATTAAAACCATATCCGAGAGTTGCTTAAGCTTGAGGTAATGATCCTGGACTGACATGTGGGGAATGAGAAGGATGGGGATACAGAGTTGCAACCTTATCCGACGGAAGGGAGAGGCCACCCGCGTGGGCTTTAGCTGAAAAGGTTTGTGACCTGTCATAATAGGTAAACTTTAGTAACCTGGAGGGTAGCTACCGTCCGGAACGCCTCGTAAGTTAAATTAGTAGTGTCACGGTATCTATAAGTGCCTGCAAACGGTCAAGTCTCCAACTTGACAACGTTCTACTTTTACCAGTGGTGTTGTGGTATAGCGTTGCATTCCTGTTCCGTAACAAGTAGTCGGGAGTTCTGAGTAATCCAGAAAACAGAATCGTATCATGAGACGACGATGGGGACCAAGCCGCATCACGCCATAATCAGTGTGGCTTACACAAGAGTTGCAAATCTTCGCAAGCTCTCCCAAAATCGTCTTGTGAGGGAATAGCGTCATCTAGGGCAGTGAAAGGATGCCTTAAATATTGGACTGGTCCGTTCTCTTCGGGAAAGGGCCTCCACTGGAATCGGGGCGCTGATGGCAAAGTGAACGGATAGTATATAATAGGAGGGTCTCTTGCTAAGGTACCTGAGGTCTTTATGTCGAGGGCCAGTCATTCATGTTACCCACCGGGGGCTTATCGTGGATATATGGAGCAGATTTCATGAAGACAGGATGGTCATGGACAATCAAAACACTTGTACTAGTCTTTCAAATTTATTCATACGGACCGATGACGTACTAAAAATGGCTCATTGAACCTAGAAGGGAGAGAATGAAAGAGTGTGAAAGAGGTTTGAAGGGTATGTTGTTGATGTATAAAAATAAATATCTCAACATAGGACACGGCTTCATCAGAAGTCCCAGTATGCATTACAGTCCAGGGGTAAATCAACAGGTATAAGGAGCCTACGGCTTGAGTTTTAGAGAAATTAAATTCGAAGAATTAATTCGAATACTAGACGGAATTTAAATATATATTTCAACAGCGTAATAGCAAGCCTACAAGTAAGCTACGCATAAGACGTTCCTTACCCTGGTAAGGACATTGAGGACGAGGAATATACGACAACACAAGTTATCATACTTGCGCTTATCCATGTCTGAATAGGTACCCAAATTAGCCGGATTAAGGATCGCATCGTAATATATGTTGGGACTAAGTTAGATAACGAAGAAAACTACTTTAAGTTTTTGTTTTACATGTAGAAGATCTATGATCGAATAGAGAGCGCTATTTTCATGTTTATTTTTTGCAAGGAAAATAGAAAGAAAGAGCCAATAAAACAAAACAGCAAAAGCCACAGGCCTATCTAGACTGCAGCTCGCTGAAATATTTAACGCCACACCAAGCCTAACTCCGGATGACATTATTATATTGGATAAAACTTCGAGTTTTAGTATTTAGCTCCGGCTAGTTATCAAACTAGAGGATAAAGGCAGACCAACTCTTTAGGTGACTAGAAGTTATGAAGACGAAAGATGAAAGACGAAATTCGTTTTCATGATATTGTCCTCCGCATTCGTGAGTAGTTAACTGTATCTTTCATGAACGGGAACCAGATCTATAAAGGGCATAAAAAATGAAAATAGTATGGCAAGAGGCCAATCATGTTTTTAGGAAGATGGCACTTACGCCGAAATGCACAATGACCTTCCCGGAGAAGATGGATCTTACGATAGGAGCGCGAGCGGGGAAGTGATCAGAAGATAACTATTCACGCAAGAACTTTGCTATGGATGACCAAGCCTGACAAATCTTACCACATCTTATTAGGAACTGGAGTCATTGATGACATGGCCTAAGTTATATAATGATAATACGCCATATTTTCAAGCAAGAACGAACTCCTGTTGGTATTCTAGGCTCATAAAAAGTACATATCAGCTTTGGTCATTAGTTTTTTTTTTTTAAGATAGAAAGCGATAGATACGGTAAGATTTAGTAGGGCTCGGGGAGTTTAGGTAGAGTATGCATTTGAAAGCTTAGATTTTATGAAACCTCGAGTACCTCGCAGATACCTCGCGCTACCGGAGGTAAAAGGCATAAAACGTGATCTCAACCCTGAATCCCTGACTCAAGCAACCCACACCTTTCGGTGAAGTACTACGTGTACCAAAATGAACATATGCATAAACTATAGCCCTTCGCAGCATGTAGTCCTGATGGTTAATCTAAGTCGGTGCAATAGTTGCGGTGAGTGTTTAGTTCTCAGGTGTATACCTTCCTCGCCGAATAACGGGTACCATATGAAAGTAGTGGTAGAACCCTTGCCGTTTCTGTTCAGTATGGTATCATAGCTAGACTAGTGTATATCCCATGGACTATGTTAAAAATGAGGATTAGGGTCACTCGACATTCGTAAGAATACATTCTGGTTATGTGCAAACCTCATCTAGGTTGGCAGCATTGTGGCGAACTCCAGGATTATGAGACTAGTTACCTTAGTTCCAAATCGACATCTTATTCAATAGCCTATTTATTTCACATGTCACCAAATGGATTTAACCTTAAGAGGTAACCAGCTGGCATGATGACTCCGATGATTGGGATTTCGTATACCCTTGCTTCTCCCTGCCTTTCTCGCACTCGCCAAGTCTTGCAAGGCGTGCTACACGTACCCAGCATGAAATCTAAGCACACAATTACCTATCTTGGTTGAATGAGGCGAGAAAGGGGTAACCATTGATGCCACACCTACACAGCGTCGGATAGAAACCTGCGGTTGTTGGGGGGAGAGGGTGTCAGTATCAACGCGACGCGTCGTCTATTATACAAGCGACATAATATGGCTGCACTTGCATACGCCGTATCTGGACAACCAATATGTGGAATGTGAAGACGGAGATCCGGTGGAAGTAGCACAAAAGCTACTTTGGGTTGAAGTAAGTATAAGGCACTATAAGGGCTTTCCAAGACGGCGAAGCCGCTACCTAGTTGGCCTACTATTGGTATTTTGTACATACACTGCCGGTAGATCACGACGGGACGATGCTTGGCAACTTGGGTTGAGCAAATAGTAAGTCTTGGCTTACCAGGAATTTCATCTATGTTCCAGCCCAAGTATTTGCCAAGGCAAATAAGAATAGAGTAGTTTTTAAGCAAGTATACATGGACGTATCATCAATTGACGCCTTTTTAGTCCTCAAATGAAGGTAGGTAGGGGTACTATCAAATTATAATGTATAAACACTCGATAGTCTATATAATCACCTGCAAGCTGCTTATGCCACTAGCGATGTAGCCTGATATTCCATGAATGATGCCTATCTAACCTGAATACTTAGGCAGCTTGGCATATAAGTAGTTTAAACTTAGCTATAGCTACCCGCTTGGCTAAAGGTTTTCAAGCAAAATATGGATGGTTATTTGTAGATAAATACCATGTGTTTCGATCTCCATAGCTCATTGGCCGGTTGCCTTCATTGGTGTCTTCGTGAATGCTTCATAGAGCGATCCATGGTTAACACGACTTGGGTATTAATGTAAAGCGATAGGTTTGTAGAAGCCCTGAGAGCGACACGCATTCACGATAGGATTGGAAGGGTTCTAATATGATCTTTGGCTGGTACGCAATTAGTAGTACGTAGCCTGGCTGTGCCAAGGTAGATCTGACAACTTTAATTTCTTGTCGTAATACTTGGCATGACCGGCCACTGTAAATAGAGTGATAGGCTAGCTAGGACTCTGATGAGCTTCGCTTTCCTAGATGGACAGCGCAGAATATTCTGTACAGAATAGTCATCGCTAGAATGGATTGATACAATACACTTACTTGCCTATTCCCGGGCGTGTGTAACATGTTTAATACCGATACTGCTTTAGATATCTGCCCAGGCTGGGAAGATCCGTTACAAGGCCCGCCCATGGCCCAGACGCTTAACTAAACGCTACTAGAGCATTCACATCACTTTAAATCGGAGATAGACTATAGAAGGCTCGTCCCCTGGCTCGAGATTATGGTTCGCCCAATCACCTCGAGTCAGCTTGTAACCTCACTATATTACGCTCACTCACAACGCGTATGCTAGGACCAGCTCATTCTCGGATTGAGCGGAGTGGCTTCTATTTTAAAACCTGATCCGCTATCAGCTTATCTGCAAAAAAACGTGTCGATGAATTGGGGGTCTGTCCCACGCATGCCGACCTGGTGAATGGCCATCGCCAAGAGTCTTGTGGATTCCGCAGCGTCGATCGGAAAAGCCAGCGCGTGGGAGGAAAAGTAGCGATTTCTGGATCTGAAAGAAATAAGGATATCGCCGAAGGAGGGTCACAGCTGACAATGCGCTCTGCTATGCGGTATCATCACAAACTGGAACGTAAACCGAGGGAGCGATGTCCTCGGTCCTCGTGGTCGATCAGTGGTGTCATCCAGCGCAGCCAGACTCGC
>JAPESX010000340.1:0-20117 GCA_029590615.1 Nemania bipapillata | reverse complement strand
TGTATTTGGTGTGCTTGACGGAGGTGAGGCCGAGGCGCGCGCGGGACGCGTTTTGGAGGTGCGAGGCCATGTGGGCTACGCACAGGACACCCATTTTGGAGGATGGTGTGTGTATACTATGTATGGACGTGCTGGTGGGGAGCTGGGAGAGGGCTCGATATGCCGGTGTAATGGCCGTCTTCTCGGACAGGCGGGATCCTAGAGAGGAGATCGAGGAGAGCTCAGAGCTTGGAATGTAGAGAATCGACGCCTATTGTGCCCAATGGGCCGTATGCTGCTGTCGTTGCCAATACCAGGGTATTTTTATCGAAGATCTGGAGATTTCGTCGGTGGCCTGGAGGGTTTGGGCGAATACAACGTGTAGTCGTATCGAATTGGGCTCGCAGATCCTGAGTAGTAGGGGAGTCCGGGTATCCCTAGCTTCGTATCGGATCAATGAGGCTATCGCGGGTTTCTTGGCTAGTCCTTCACTTCATGGAATTTTAGTCGGAAGGGAAGAATTGCAGGACCGATAAATCTGCTCCACTACGGTCCGGCACAGGCCTGTTGCTCGATTTCAAGCATGTACTTAGGTACATCTGTTCTTATCTTATCATACATTAAGCAATAAGCCACCTGGGCACTGTGCAACAGACCATTAGTTCCCCGCCTGTTGCTCACCCCGCCCACTGGTATTGGTTCCCCAAAAGGGTCTCCAAACCAAAGCCCCAAGTGCACTCAACCCCACCATAGCACATATACAGCGCGAGATATTGGACAGCTAAGCGCCGACAGACTGGCTCTATTACAGCCATGTCATGTCGAAATGGGCTTCTATGTTTCTATTCGAGGAGCGGCTGTGTAGACGTGTGCCGGCATAAGTGTGGCATTGAGCTATAGCTACCTAGCTTGCAACACGTCCGGCCATGCAATTTTCTCTTCTCCCTTCGACGTTCACCGTTTGAGTCTGCTTCTCTTCCTTCACGTAACACGTAATACGTTGAGCTGGTTCTCGATACTCTCCTTGAATACCTAGATCTTACAAGCACTAGCTTTCTATTGTGATACTCGTTGACTATTCTAGCCCTACTCATTTTATGCGATACACAGCGTGATTCATTACGACTACACCCAGGCTAGGATCTCAAGTTGCGAGGAAAGATGGCGGTCCGCCCGGGTGAAGAAAATGTCGCTACTCTGTAAGTTCATGAGAGCTTCACTGCAGCGTAGTGCGATATGTGACTTATCAGTGGATGTTTTCCATCTGCAGTTTTGGCGATGTTCATTATTTCTATGGGCCTCCCACTGCCAACCCTCCTCATCATCGATTTGACAAGGGCTCGTATGTTTATCTGTTCGAGAATGCGGAGCAGCGCCGAGCGCGTATCGAGATTGCAAATCAACCAGGCACCGACGACCAGGACGCTTTTAATGGATGTAAGGACATCTCTTATCTGTAGACTCATATTGCTTCTAAAGACCCGAATGGTTTTTAACATGCACGCGCCAAATAGTTTTAGATAGAACGTATGTGCGATACTCATACCGGCAGCAATGCCTAGTCAGCATCACCGTCGAGGGCGTCCAAGGGCCGCCTATAGACCCGAGTCAATGGCATCTTCCCACGTATGACCCCCGAAATGAAAACAAATATCATTATAAACTACATTCAGTCGACATCTACTTCTGGACGCAAACAGACGCCCTTCAATTCGTCAATGGTATCCGAAGGGTTCTGCCCGCCGGACAAGTCGAAGTGGCTGACGAACCAGCGCCGCCGCCATCACACGCGCATAGCCACTCCCAAGATGTGAACCCTTTGGTTCAGAAGTTAGAGAAAGCCGCCATATCGGACCCGAGAATCCAGCAGCAGGGCATCCCATCATTCGCCCCGCCCCCGACGACAGCATCGAGTGGGCAGAACGACTCCCCTCAGAGCTTTGTGCCGATGGCGTATAACCCAGCCGCACCCCCTGAGGCTGAAAAGTATCAGCACCGGGAAGCATCATGTAGAATGGGGCGAGACTAGCTACTCCAGCCATGCCGAAGAAGGCTGTCTCGCTGGTTCGTGGTGCTGGAATTCGGACGGGCATTTTGATGTGTAGTGTGTGTTTGTTAGGTGAGTGGAGATTTGTCTGTAGTGTCTGGTGTTAGTTGGGAATGGGGTAAACATGGGAGGTGAGAAGGAGTGAGGTATCGTACCTGACTCTATAAGAGCCTTGGGAGTTGTTGTTATAACAATGGAGTTTCTTTCATTCGACAACTTCGGTGTGAAGCAGATGATGTAATATGGTTTAGATAGAGAACAAAGGAGGGAGGATGAGTAGGGTGCATAAGACACGGGGAGACTTAGACTTTAAACGACATAATGGAGGGCTGGTTGTCTGCTATGGATGTGACGATCACACCTCCTCTCTTTACTCGCACATAAAACCATATTAAGGTACACTTGACAGATAGGAGCCAGGGTAATGGAGGCAGAGGAAGCGGGGTAAACCAATGGCATCCAGTTGCTGTGATGCATCACGACTCTAGCACCCAATCATGCGACCCCAAGTCGAGCGTCAGCTCGTGGCTGCGCCCAGTGACCCAGGGTCGTTGGGGGATAATTAGCGTATTCTGTACAGGATAGGAGAGGAAGACGCTGGTGGATTAGTCAATGTATGACGAGATTGGTGGCCTGGTGTAAATGTTATTGCTGTGCCCATGCCAGTTGGCTTAACTAACCTTGACTCGATGCGACACAACCATGGAACCCTACCGGGGAGGATGCTGGACATCGCACGATGGAGGGTTTCGACGACACCCAAACCGCATCAGAAACACACCTTCACTTGACCGGCCAATCATTCTTCATTCATTCCTGCAGAATTAGTTGAGGCTCTGCGGGTAGTAAACCCACGTAATAGAAACCATTTTCTATTTCGTTATTAGGAAGATATCGTGTTGTTTTTCTTCTCGTATAAGTCGACTTAAGGTATCGCGTGTGGGTGATGCTCTAGCAAGCGGAATCTAGGCTTAGGGACCCGCCACGCTCCCCGCTTCCCCAGACATGCCTAGACGGAATAGTGGTAAATGTGGGTTCTAGTAGGCGCGCTATCAACGCCTAAACTCCACTGAGCAAGCTAATTAGTTCTAGCTCATCACTGGTCCACTCTGCCCCGGATTCAACCTGTGGACCACGTTTAGTGACCTTCTCCTTAGTCTGTCCTTAGTGCTTCTACGGTCAACTATGTGCCGATATCCCACAAAGTAGACCAAAGAACAGAGGAAATGGCCCTGGGGATTCCTGTGGCGTTTCTACTGTATAATACAGGAGTCACGAAATTCAAAATAATTAGTACTGCTACGTTATATTATGAAACCAAGCTGGCTTTAGAAATGACGTGTCACCAACGCGATAATTGACTGTTCTGGTAGACGAAGAAAGTTGGGACTTGCGTTAGATGGTATGATCATGGCTACATCACTGTCTGGGCTAGCTGAATAGGTCAGGTGATCCGTTAACATTTGCCTCCCAATGACACCGAACTCTACAGGAGACATGGTCCGATCCGACCGGGAACCCTGCAACATACGAGGATACGAGGGGCACCACCCAGCAAGCATGCAAAAGCATGTGAAAAGCACTGACCAAACAATACAAGAATTTCTACATTGAAGATATGGACTGCATCATAGATATTCTGTATAGGTATGATCAATATCTATCTAATCTAATAGTACAGGCTCACTTTGGTTTGTACTTACAAATCCAAAGTGGACGGAATAATGAAGCATACATATGTAGACGACTTACATCAGACACTCTAGGCCGTTTGCAGTAGGTCCTACTGCACTGTGCTGCACTTGATAGGGGAACCAGTCTAGCAATGGCACCCAACCATGAAATTATATTACAAAAGGACACCACATTATAGGACCTGCCTGCGCCGTACAAATTAGCCACCAATTATCGATTTCCAAACGATACGGCGTTGAAGAAGCGGACCATAAACACATTTCCCGACCAACACTTTGCTAGACAAGACCGAAAGCACCTATTGAACCTTCATATGAAGTCGCCTTTATAACACGCTTATATACTCCGAAGTGAGTAATCAATCCTTCAATCTATCGCACTCTGCGAATCTTGACAGATGTGCCTTTCCTCCTAACACTAAAACATTGCCCCCTTATATTAGATCGATCTACTAGCAGAATAATTTGTAAACTTTGAAAACCAACAACATGTTTAGTTATTTGCAGGTAAGATAAATTTTAGGAAATAGCACCCACGAATCCCTTGAAGAATTTATTAGATATAGCTGTCTCGTTCCTAGCTGACTTTGTCAAATTTCCCATATTCACGTTTGCCGATCCTAAACTGGAGCTGAGGGCTTTATAGAGACACTGAAGGTCGTTCCTATGACATGGCGTCAGTGCCGGCCCTCCATATTAATTTAGGATTTCGGCCTATTGCCACATAACCTAGCGACCCGGTAGGAAAGAGCCATATTTGATGCGACGAGATATAGACTTGTGAAACCGTTTTGCTTGCACTCGGTTTTAATGAAAGTCAATTAGTGGTTGACCTACACTTCCTGTGTACTAAGGGTGGTTAAGGATCCTTTTGTCGAAGGTCCATAGTCTTCTCACCTTAATTGGTGTTACCACCTACCCTTGTAAAGGTGTCTTAGACCTCAATTTATACAATCTGATATGTCGCATGCATATCAATAATACTGCATGGAGCATTAACGGCGTTATCAGTCACATGATGTGGGAACGTTAGGCTTTCTTGTAGGTGTCCCTGAGCCAGATTGCGTGACATCCTACTAGTCTTAAAGCTAGCATTCTAAACTACCTGGTTATTAAATTGGTTCCTACTTAGTAGATACAACAAGTAATACTGCTTATATTAAAAGGGAGTGAGTGGACAAGTCCTCAGGGGGATGTATTGATTAGGTCTAGTGCGATGATCTGCGTTGAATTTTTCTTATATATATAGTTTCGCTGAGAAGGTTTTTCAGAAACCTTTTCTAGGAAGGTAGCCAGTTCTCACACATAGAATTTACAATCGTTGCATTTTACCTATATTCAAGTAAAATCTTTCGAAGAGTCATTGTGACCAAGGTCAGGCCTCCAAAGTGCGGTATGTATAGCCTACATTTCCGTTCTAATATAGATGCGAGTATTCATACAGTACCCCTAGAAGCTCTAACATCATACTCCCTGAGACTTTGTTGTCTGGCATGGACCCCACGGAAGATTGAAGCGACACTATCCGCTTTAAGAAAAGATTGAGTAGGAGGTATCGTCTTCTGGGATAACGTCTTCTTGATGATTACACCTCTTATTTTCTGTTGGTTAAAGAGCAATTTCTGTATCTAATACCTCTATGAAACGTGACTGCTCCAACCACCTTGGGTTGCGCTACGACCTACTCTCATGCCTCCGGGATGCATCTCTGGGGAAGCCACGCTACGTACTGCGTTATTGGAGATTTCGGATAAGACATATTATTCATCGTTATTGAACCCAATGGTGCTGAGAGGGCTACTGATACCACGCACTAGGGGCCCAGGGGGGTCTTCGCCTGATATGATTACAGCCCTGTCTCCTACGACCGGTATGACTGTGTGTTTGACTGAATTCAATGACACCCGCACTTATGAGCTCGATTATAAGTCGAGAAGTCTTTGATTTGCTGAGTTAGCCTTGGACAGATTGACGGAGCCTGTCTTCGAGAGTGCTTGTATTTTCTCTAGTCCTTCTCGTAGTCACCACATCCGCGAAAAGAAGTAGTCAATATTGGGGAGTTTTATTATCCACACCCCCTTCATTTAGGTGGTCTAAACAGTATGGGACTAGAAGTCTGAGTATTTCGGCCGTGCCGTCGTCACAAGCGACATGTAGAGGTCGGTTTCCCTTCCTATTATAGGCAACCAGACCATTTGCGAGATCATATTTCATAAAGGGCACGGCAGTGCTGATATCGTGACTTTCAATGGCTATACTTAAAGGAGCCCAATATCGATCGTTTTGCACGTATGTATCATTAGTCTCAATATGCCCAAGGAGGAAGGCAAGGGTTGCGATAACAACGAAAGGCCGTGCGTAGCGCGTTGAAGCCAAAAGGGTGTCGCTTAGTGGTGAGTTCTATCAGATCTTTCGGCTTTGATAGAGCTAAAGGTCTCTTCTATAGTACTAATTATGCCAAGGCTATAGACTGAATCAGCGTGAATAAGGGAATTTTTATCACTAAAATATTGTTGACGCTTTGAGCACATTGGTAGAAGCACGTTTACAAAAGCAAACTCTCCCAAGTGAACAGCTAGTAGACACCTATCGTGCAACGCCTTCCCTCACATAAAGGCATCTAATCGGCAATTCTATCGTTACCTATTCTAAAGGCCCATGTGAGAACTTGGAGTATGCACTTGGGAACATAATAATCATCTAGTATTATCTGCCTACCTCGTATAATAGTTTCGATATTAATTGGAGGATTGTTTCCTTATATATCCGAAGCTGCTTCTCTCTTTNATACGTCTCTCAAGCTGTTTTCTCTCTCGTTCTGCTTTTCGAGCTGCCTGTCTAGTCTCACGGAGCTGGTCTAAGGTTGTAGGTAGTACTAAAGGATCGATCATATTTCGAAACAACGTCCTATATTTTTTCTTTAAGCTCTTTCCCAGGAACACCCTTTATAAAGCAGTTAAGTTCTCTAGATTTGGACAAGATACCCAGCTATAGTCGCCAACTAAGGCTACCCCTACTGTGATTGAGTTATAGGCAGAGAAAATACCGAATAATAGTTGATTGCAATGTGGGAGAATAGAACTCAGAGGTTTCTCCCGTATATTTACTCTAGCAGTAAAAAGATACAATTCATTTGGACTAGAGGCGCAACCACGCTAAAACCTCCGCAATCAATCTTGTCCCTTTTGCGTTGTCGGTTTACTCTGCAAAGTAGCGCCTTTCGGTAATCGAAGTAGGTTAACGCGGACGGCTGGCTCGCGGGTAGTGTCGTTAGCAGGGTTAATTATGGCTAGGTTTCCTACTACATGTCGCTAAGTCGCCCGGTGCAAAACCGAATGCGCGAAGCGTGTCACGTAAGCCCCGAGTCTTCTTCGGATTGAAGATTTCCATGACGATATCTTGCAAATCAACCTACGAGGAGAAGAACTGGAAAACCCAGCTGAGATGCGCTGCAATTGTCGCAGGGTCAGAGACGCCCGGACTGGGGCGAATCCTACCAGAACTAAAGGCGACTCGAAACACTGCGGATCGACTTGAAAAGAGAAACCAGCACTACCTCAGTCTGTGCGGGCTCGATCTCTTGAAGCCAGTCAAAAAAAAAAGGACACGTGTCTTCTGTGTCTGGGATAGTCCTCTTTGCCTTAAGTCGAATCCAGAAGCCATCGTTCATAGCTTGCGGGGATAGCTCAGCTGGGAGAGCGTCAGACTGAAGTAAAACTTCATTCATCAATCTGAAGGCCGTGTGTTCGATCCACACTCACCGCATCTTTTTGCCTCTTTTCTCACAAGAGCTACCGAAAGCACAAGGCGCGGGCTGACTGCAACGCAGTTCAGTCCCTGCGACGTTAAACGCAATCAATCAATCAATCAATTGATAATAGCGCTCTGTTAAAAAAAAAAAAAAGAAACGACTANCTAAAAAAAACCTGTAATCTCCGGTTTCGAAAGCTGGAGACATCTCATATTGGCGGTACAGCTGGGAGAGGAAAACCCTCAATGCCGATATCTATAATGCAGAGCAGTTCGTCTTTTTTGATAGAAAGACCCTCGAAATCTATTGCTATGGAGGTATAAGGGGACTTGACGCTGTCTTCCAACGCGTCAAGGTTGGCGATATTTCTTCGCCAGAGGGTTTGCCAATGCTTCGTCTTGAGGTAGTGGCAACCTTCGTAGTAGCGCATTTTGGCCTTGTCGGTTTAGCTGAGTGTAAGTAGCCGTTATGATGCCTTCACTATCAAGATGAACTGGTAGATTGGCCTGGGCCTATGGTTGTAAATAGAGGTCAGATGTAGAGGTTATTTCTATTAATAGATAAAGCGGTCAGGCGCGGCAGAATCTGCACCACGATTACACCACCACAATGAGTCAGCAAACAACTTCCGCCATAGGTTATTTACATGTAGTTCTAGATGATCGAAGTGGGCCTTGGACTCGCCCCTTGAATTGTCTAAAGACTTAGATATCTAATCACGGCTAGTATGGGTCTTAAGGACAGCTACGTCGAGTTTTCATCGAGGACAGGCGTTTTAAATTTCAGGCATAAGTTTAAATATAACTGTGAATGTTTTCTATGTGGAATTGATGAGATCGCTCTACCGTTTATGTTTTGTTGTCTCACTGTTACTCAAAACACAGATAGGTATATCTAGGGTTTGTAAAAGTCGACTGTCCGATCTGTGCGTTAGGTTACGTTGAGCCTAAATTGGGTGTCTAAGTTGTTTGAATTTTCAAGAGTCCAAANTAAATAAAAAAATGAATGTAACAATATAATAAGGACGTCGATTAATATAACATGAATATGTGCTGCCAAGAACTTAATTTAATAATACTTAGGGGCCCATGAGCTTGTTATACTTCATCTTGGGGTTTGGTTATGGGTTGGGCTTTCGAACCCTAGGAATTTCATACCTGGTCTTGAAAATCCTTCCAAAGCGTTTCGGTGAAACTTGGGAGTGTCATAAAAGTACTTTTCGAGTAATACCGCCTAAAAAGTCTGCCTTAGACACTCCTCGCTCTTCAATATTCACTATTCGAGAATTCATCTGAGGCGGACACGATTGGCCCCATATGTTTATTAGTTCGTTTATTCATTTCATTATTCCTTGATTAACCGGGAGTTTAATCCATATACCAGGTTCACATCCTATTCAATGACCTCGCAGATTTGCGCATTATAAGTCTCGCTACCTCGCGGTGCCCCTTTTGCTCATCTAGATGCACTTCGTCATCCTCCTCGTAGTACTTCTTGGCCCCGCGGACAGCGATCCCTAAGAACTCGTTCTTCTCGTTTTCGTCTTCACCGATCGGTATTAAATGGCCTGCAAACTTCGCAACAAGGCAATTTAGGATGATTCGTGATGTTCGTCCGTTGCCGTCGCCGAAAGGATGGATATTGATGAAGTGGTGGTAGTGCTTCGCCGATAAATCGTAAGGGTCAAAGGGGACTCCACTCTCGGCCCGCTGAATGTCTCTGTTTAAATTCTCGACCCAGTTGGCCATGTAGGACGGCACGGAACGCGGGTGGATGAACCTAGTAATCTTTGCCTTGCCTGTCTTCGGATCGGTGTATTTAGCGGCAATTGGGTGATCGCCTGCGCGGTACTCGCCCGGAACGACATCATCATCAGCCATACCCGCATAGAGGATAGCATGAATTGTTTTGACTATGTTTTCGGTCCACGGCATCCCAGAGAACACGATTTTGTCGATTGCCCAGGAGAAAGCATGAGCATGCTGGATGATTTCTCGCCGGATACGGATAATGTCGGGCCCATTAGTCTTTCCGCCGATTTGCCTGGATTCTATCGATAATTTGGGGTACTCTTGGTCAACAACATCGACTGGATTCCCACGAAGGATTTGTCGGCATATATTGGCGGTGTAGTCGAACCCGGCTCCGGCATCTTCGATTAGGTTGGAGCCAAAAATGGCGCGGCAGGCTTCATCCTCAATACGCTCCCAGATCTGCCGAAACACGTAGTCCTCTTTCGACAGAGAAGTACGTCTACTGAGATCGATAATGAGAATAGGGCCGGTATGCTGGAGGAGGTTGTGCCGCATGAGCTCTTCTCTGAGATATTCATCTAAGCGCATAGTAAAGGTAACAACAACTTTGTCCCCGCCGGACTGACTCCAACAGGGCCAACCGCTGCCACGAGCAAGAAGGCTGTACAGAGCTTCCTTCATAGTGCTCTTATAGATATATAAATTGTCGCGTAGGCCTCTATATATACCGTTATTCCTGAGCGTGGAATAAGGGTGTCGTGACATAAACTATGGCTTGCATTTGAAAATTTATTAGTGAAACGTTCGATACTTTTATATTCAATCAATAGTCAAAGTGTGTTCTTAAGGTTTATTACCAATAATAGGTGTGGATTGCTGTAGGAACGCGCACAGAACCATCGGTGTTTTCTATCCCTGCAATGTTACCAAGGTTACTCTATTTACTCCGCGCTCTTACCTAGATACTACCTTGCAATTCTTTTTGAATTGCCACGGCTAAGGGTTTTTGTTTGAAATACTTTAGACATAATTCCTTTGCAACATTCTCTGCCTGCTTGCAAAACATCACGCACCAATGCCTCAACTTCACGTGATCTCTTCCTCTGAGCGAACATGTTTATGCCTAGTTGGTTGCGCGCCATGAGGGTGTCAGAGTGACAATTTCCCAAAAAAAGTGATCACGTTTTGTCAATACCTCTCTTAGCAAAGCCTCGATTTTATGCATTAACAGCTGTCTCTCCGAAGAACATTGAGAGGCCACGATGACCAGCTTGCCATAGAGTCTGTGCCATGTCGCTCAAGGTAGTACAGTATTGAGTGTAAACGGCTTTCCAAGCAGGCCATACAAGCCAGTCGGATATTGAAGGGCGAGGCCACATTTGAGTTACCAATTTCAAACAGATTCCAGTAAGAATTAGCGACGTTTCTTTCAGATTCGATGTTTAAAGGATGCGCTGCACCTAATTTTCGCAAGACCGAACTTAACTACTTTCGTTTGTAACGGATTAGGCTTTTTCCACAGGCTAGGTACTATATATAGAAGCCTAATCATAGATCACGACTGGAACTGTAAGCAAAACAGCCATACCCAAACACATAATCACTCCTGTAGTCACCATCAGTGTCCAGGAACCAATGTAAAAACTGCGGTTCCTTGGGCTTACTGATCTGCTTCCCGTAGATATCTGAACAGCACGCCGGCCCAGACCTTGCAGAATTTCAAAAATAATGTACAAATACAACGACCCCGCAGCGAGGCCTAGGATAAAGCAAACCACGATTATAAAGGCATCCGCCACCCGCGTGCCATGAATGCCCTGCCGACCGAGGCCATCCCTTAGGTATATGCGTTCGCATGCATCGAGTAGGAAAAATAGCAATGAACTCGCAAAGATTCCCAAAGGGATGAAATAAAAGACCAGGAAAAAGTTGGCATACAATGCAGAAGATAAAAACTTTAGCATCGATCTGTATAGTGCCGGTTGTGATTGGTATGATCTCCGATACTCTAGAGTGCTCATAAGCCATTGAACTTGTAATAAGGCCTGCAGTAAGAACCGCATAATGTACGGGAGCTCCACCAAAAAGAGCACATTCTGTGTTGTGTCGGAAAGATTTAGAGGCAGTGCCCCGAATGCAGCATAAACCCCAGCTATGATAGTGAGATCGATCACGATCATGTACGCAGGTACAGAGAATGAGATTCGGGAAAGCGCCGACTTTGCTTCGGGCACGTCCCAGAAACTCATAGACCAGTAGTAGCGCGACCGCCAGTCGACTGCGACGCGAAGATGGGTGAAGTATAAAACGTCAAGATATGCCCGGACTGGCAAAGTTCCCACGACGAAGAAGAGCAGCAAATCCTGAGGACAATTACTCGCCGCGTGGGCGACTATACATAAAAGAACCATTACCACAGCGCAGCAAGTATATCCACCGAATAGAAACCTCAACCCTGTAGAGATGTGCGCTTGGAGATACCTATAAGGATAAGCATCGAATCTCGCCCACCTGAGAGATGGCCAGTGTCCAATATCTGACATTCTTTTGTCAGCGTCTTTCTAGCGGTGCAATCAACATCAAATTGACTTACCCATCTCGAACAGGATGCTGCAGGACGGGTCTGCGGACAGGCATTCTCGAGTCTCATAAGCAGGAAGCTGCTCTCGGTCATGGTGATAGCGCCAAGTGATTGTGTTGCTCAGGAGCCGAACTCGCAGCGTGTCTCCAGCTTGCCCCTGGATCTTGCACAAGACCCCATAGCTTGACAAAGATCCGGAGAGCTTTTTGTGCAGAATAAGGACAAGGTGAGATTCGTCAACTTCAACATGATCGGCCTTGGCTATGGAACATGTGTCCGGTGGTGCAGGAAGGTAGACTAGAAAGGATTGCTGGATGTGGTTGTCGCGGAGAAGAAAATAGCCACCCGAAAATGAGAGGCCTTTTGGGCATATTAGGGCTTGGGTAGATGTTTGGGCAAGCTGGAGGTGAAAGCCACCAGCGATGCGCTCTAGAGTACCGAATTTTGTATCTAATGCCGGCACTGGCTTGCTCGACCCTGGCAGTCTGGGGGCCCATCGCGGGAAGTGCGACTCTTGTTCAACACAAAGAATATCTAGTGGCATGGCACCCACGGAGTCTAAGAGAGCCCATGTGCGATGGGTTGCGTCGATCGAGAGGATTTCACCCGCGCTTTTATGGATTAAGGCGGCAAAGATAGCTGGGACATCCTCGGGATGAGACGTCGTCCTTTTAGCAAGAAGGTTCCAGGCATTGACAAAGTCCGAGTTTGGCGTGTAAGGCAAGGGGTCGCCGGCCACACACCATTCCTCCAAGGGCTTGAATGAGAGCCAGGTGAGTCGCTTCCTGACCGATTCTTGGTTGGGAAGGGATCGGAGCGTGGTTTCTATGCCTAGATGCTCGTGCTTAAAGCGTATGCTGCCTTTGGCGAACTTGACGTATATTTCGTTGGCGAGTGCGGCTTCCTGAAGCGGCCAGCTGCGGGCCATCCAAGGGGATGCTTCAATGAGCACCTTTGCTCGAGTAGCCCCTAGCTGATCATAACTAACGTTTCTCAGCTCCGGATCCAGGACTAGGACCGCGGCAGCCCCGGCATAGATTCTCCCCATGGAGCTAATCGCACTTTTCCTCTCACTAGAATGGCTGGTGGGCACGCAGAGGGTATCTATCCAGTAGCGGAAGGTCGTTGATGTGGGCGACGATGAGAACCACCCGGGACGCCCGGGTCTTCGTGGTTTTAGGATACTGGGATACCACGACCTCACAACCCGGCAGTCAGGAAGGACCGTGCTGAACCTGGATACCATTGTGTCACCAACATCTTTGTGTATCGCCTGCAGCTGGCACTGCGGAAGTTTGTTTCCCACAAAGTTCCCCAGTCCACCGGCCCAAACATGCGAGATAGCTATATAGTCAACGCCCTTGGTCATTTTCTCGACGCGAATAGTAACGGTGCCATTAGAGTGCATAGTGCTTTGTATAACGGGCACTTCGTTTTTCCGGATGAGATCTACCAGTTCCGATTCCAAAGCGCCGACTTCATCACACATGAAACAGTCTTCGGTGTGCCGGGTCCGGTAGCTCGTTGGATTAACGTTGAAGTAGCCGCAGGATGTCTTGCTGCATAGCGAATGGTCCTCCCTCTCCTGGCTATTAGGCAATGACATGAGATGGTAAAGCTTGGAGGAGGTGAAGTTGAGGCGGCGGGCGAGACTGCCACATCTACCGGTTTGAAGCAAACTTCGGGCCACACCCTCTGTTAGTTCTGGGAACAAGGATTTTGGGCGCAAATTCCCGAGGGCAAAGGAAACAGTAGCTCCGCCGAACATTTCAAACTCCTGAGGGATGATAGATAGTTTAGATGTTCTGGACCGGTTAGATATCTGAGGCTGTTTGGGGATTCTGCATTGCTTAGGAATACTGGCTAAGGCATATTTGATGCTGTCTAGAAGAGTATCGACGCTGAACAGTATCGCGTAGGGCTTTGAGGTCCACAGATCGAGCGACTCTAGAGCTTCATAGTTCTTGATAAGTGGTATCAGCTCTTCAAGAATCACGGTCTCAGCCTTGGAAACAGCGGGCACGAGCTGGGAAAGGAGGAGATCTCCGTGCTCCGCGGTGTGTTTGGAAAAGTTCAAATAATCTGGAAGCGTCTTCGTGCAGACTAGGCGTTCCCCCGTGTTAGAATTAATGCAAGCCTCGGGCGGGATTCCCACGACAGCAAGGAGTCCGAAGAACAGCCAGGCTTGTACTCTCTCGGCGAGCTGGGCAAGAGACTCCGACTGACCCAGCTCCCATCCCTGTCTCCGAGGAAAGTCAAAGAACTCATCGCCGTCACAGAGGGGTCCGTCGCCGCATACGTAAGGTACCTTGACCGGGTCAGTAGTCGAGAATTCGTACCAATCTATATGGTCCATTCAGAGATGATGGTGCGGAAAACACAGGCTGATGAGGTAACGACAAGATTCTCTTCCGAGAACCTCCTAGCCTCGCCCCCAAAGAGTCAACTACGACGCACACAAGGTTGACTGTGCCAAGAATGAATTTAAAACCCACTTCCTACTGTTAAACGGCGGGGCGAAGAATAAGCGCTTCTAGGCAAGGACTGGCTGGATCAAGAGGGTACCACCTACCCTCAATCTTAGCCCTTGGCGACGAATCAGGTATCTTTATGGGCTTGCACAGTGCTCAGCTACGCCTCAAATCACTGGCTACTTACCTTGGGGGCTGAAATCATGTCATGCTGGCATATTCTGTACAGGACTAGCAGCTAGATAATCTTCGCCAATTAAGTAGTATCATGTGTCGCTGCTGTGATTTAATGTATGCAATAGCTATCTAGAGTTGCCTACCGTGCTATGAGAATCCAGCGCTTCCCACAAGCAAAGTAATACTTTGACTGTTTGCCAAATAACTTGACCAATCCAAACAAAACAACGGCTTTAGATTAATTGACAGGTAAAGCAACGATTTTTTATTTTGACTGGTACTTGCCAATTAATTTCCTAATTAATCTTGTTATTTTGTAGTTATTTTGATAATTTTTTATAAAAATAAAGNCTGTATAAAAGTACAAGTTTTATGTGTGGCTGAGGTGGCTAGTGTGGTGGCTTGGATGGCCTGTGCAAGGCTAGGTCTAAAATAGGTCTAGCCTAATAGATTAGATAAACCTACGCACTGACCTATTGACCCACTTACCTACCGACCTACTTACCGACCTACCTGCTAACCTACCTAACCTACCTAACCTACCTACTGACCTACCTACYGACCYACTTACYGACCTACCTAYTGACCTACCTATTAACCTACCTATTAACCTACCTACTGACCTACCTACTGGCTTATTTAGGTCCTAACTAGCCCTGTGTTATTTACTTGGTTTGACTGGCCAATTAACTTGACCAAATCAAACAACAGAAACAGCCAAGTCAGTCAAACAAGCGTTTTTAGGGCTCAAGTCAGTCAAAACAAGTCAAAGGGCGATTATTTGACTTGTTTTGCTTGGGGGAAGCGCTGCCTGGATGGCATACTTATTTAGCTTTGAACTTGGCAAGAGTTTCGTAACACATATGTTGTATAAAAAGGTTAAGGAGTTGGGATTAAGGCTTCTGGGACTTGGGACTCTAGTATTCGAAAATATGGTCCTTTATGCTACATTTTTCCTACGTTTATGTCAACTCGATCCTTGTTAGAATAGTTCTCGAAGACCTCATTAATGAATTAAGCTCACTCTTGCGCGCACCGCTCGTGCATTGCCCATATCAACGTTTTGGCTTCAATAATTCGTACCATGGCTAACAAGTAATTCATGAGTCTATACTTGAGGTGTAGAGGAGAAAAGATATTGGGGACCCGACATAACCTTATTTATATGTTTAATATAGAGATTTTAGCCTGTTCAAATACAAATACCTTGTAACCGTACGCTCCCTATATTGAATTAGGATGAACCTATTACTACTAGACATACCAACGTTCTAAGGAAGACGTAGGGTCCCGTGCTGTCACGGTCCTAACCGTGAGCCTTATAAGTGCCTGCAAACGGTCAAGTCTCCAACTTGACAACGTTCTACTTTTGTGGTGTTGTGGTATAGCGTTGCAGTTCCTGTTCCGTAACACGTACCTCTAAGGAACCTGTATTGGTGCGGTCTATAAATATAATCCAGCAGTACGAAGGTGAGTAAAGGAAATAAGTCACTTCGCCCACCGCCACTTTCAAAGAGAACTAAGAGCTCTTTATCAACCATATTGCGTGATTTGCGGTCTAGAAGACTTTTGGGTGTAGAATAGGGGTTGATACGCTCTGACTAGTAGCAAAAGGAGGAATATGAACATTGGGAAATCGTTAATCTAAGCCATTTTGGGGGTCCTTGTTATATACTATGTAAAAGCATTTTAGTATTGAGCCATCCTTGGCAGGAATATCTTCATTTTGCTACGAGACGAAGATAGCCACAGGAGTACATAGTAAATAAACAATGTGCTCATCAAAGACTAGTGATACGAATGAACTATGGTGATTAACACTATAAGAACGGGGAACTCAACTCTTCGCTTGTTACATATTAAATACATTATTTAATATTTGAATTCATGGTTATAATGTGTCAATCTGGCTCTGAAAGTCCTGTGGGAGCGTGGAAGCACTGTGTTATTACATCAGTGTTCCTTGAACTGTAAATTCTACACTCTCTTAAATTATCAATTTAGATAAATTTAAGCTAAGTAGCTACGTATAAATCGTTTATTGATTCTTCGTTATAGTGTGGTTTTATATTATATGCAAGCTAGTTAGTACGGTTCACTGATCTATGTTCACGAGATCTACAGCTGCAGCTAGGCAATATATAGAAATAACTCAATAAACTGACTGAATGCCCACCCAATGGCTAAATNCCTCGAGAAGCACTAATCATATAGAAGCCCTTAGCCCATCCGGCCTCCTCGCACTTAATCGTAAAACCCTTCGCCCTCAACAAGTTCTCTATTTCGTCTCGCACACCAGAGGCATCCCAGGTTTCCAGCACAATGTTGCGCACCAGTCCCCAATGGGAATCATCTAAACCACGTAACACCTCGAGTTCGGCGCCTTCAACATCGATTTTGAGGAAGTCAATTTGGGTGAAACTAGGGTGGCTGTTCAGGATATTTGATAGTCGCTCTAGCTTCACGTCTAGTTTTTGAGCTCCGTCGAACCGCTTATTCGCGGCTTCGCGGCCATTCCTCTCTACAGCCATCTCATAGAGCTGCTGTTTCTCCTCAGGCTTCAGTGTTGAATTACCGGGCAAGTTTGGGAAATACGTGAGCTTCTCAGTGCTCGCTGTCGAAGCTAGGCCGAGGGGGAGTGCTTCGACATCAGCCAAGTTGTGCAGCTCCAGATTGCGGCGTAAGAGACCGTATGTCTCAGGGGCGGGCTCGAAGGCGATGATCTTCGATCGGGGGAATTTATGCTTCATGTACAGAGAAAACATGCCGATGTTGGCCCCGGCGTCGATGACAAATGGCGCCTCTGGTAGGTTGGAGACATCATAGCACCCGTCCTCGAAGATTTCCTTGTAGATAAAATTCGCTTCATCCTTGCTCGTAGCATAGCATGAGGTGTTTTGAAATTCAACTAGTTGCGCCATATTGAACTGAGGCTTGATAGACGTGGGTGGCGCTGTAGGTAGACTGGTTATTATCGAGGGGCTCTAATGTTGACCTCTGGTACGGTAGATCTAATTAGATGGAGCCGCGACCGCCAAATTTGCAAGTATGTAGTATTCGACAATCATAAATAATTCCTCTTGTAATGATTGAAGTCATGATCTATCATGATCCCCGGCCGTACCTGATTAGGGTTCGCCGGCTTAACTTGTTGGGTTTTTACAAGTATCTACATATAAAATGGCCCGTGCATCGTTACTTAAGTACTTGCATACACAAGCTAGTTGCTAGATAGGCCATGCGCTAGGTGACCTACCTAATCATTAGTAAAATGGTTGAGTTGATTCAGTCGTAGTGAGTCAAGTTTCTGAGCCGATGCAAGAGGGTTACAGAGCCTCAGGATAAAATGCAGCGATCTTATTGGATGTGGTGGAAGGTTTCAAGGTCAAGGGTCCGAAACTCTCCGCGAGTAAGATACCCGGATCCTTCTAAATACGGTAATCGCGAAGATGGTTGGCGTTGCCAAATGGACCATGATTTGTACTTGTAGGATTAGAGATCGAGGGCGTGTTATTACCAGGTAAGGTAGGTCTAAATTAAGTAGCTAATTGTCAATATCGTAGAACAACACAAATGCTGTTTCCGATAGCGCGGTTATACTAGTCCTAGTAGTCTGTTGTCACCTCGTCATTAGAACCCCAGATAGAGGGGGCATATGGAGAAGAGTGCCGAAGTACTTGTTTACTTACATATATTATCAAATATAGAATTGATCAGTGATTCCTTGAACAGTACCTTCCTCTTGTATTTTGAACTGATTTTGAGTATTGAAGAATGGCGGAACGCAGGACAGTCTTGTTTTTCACGAATAGCGATTTCGGTCAAGCTAATGTCGTTCTATCAGCAGCCTACGAGCTCCTGCGCCAAAATAGGCTTGACATTCATATTGCATCCTGGGCACCCTTGAAACCGCGCCTGGAAAGCCTCTCACAGAAGGTCCAAGATGAAAACCCATCTGAGTCGATAGCCGCTATAACCTTTCATGATCTTGCATCTTTCCCCGGATTTATCGAGTTCGCGAAGAAAAATGCAAGTAGAAGGAAAGCAGATGTGCCCCATCCACCTGGTCGCAAGGGGGCGGAGAGAATAGCGATGTTAACAATTAGATTTCTTTCTGCTTGGGGACCTGATGCGCATCTGGCATTGCTTGGATGGGCTGCAGACTTGACCAAGCAATTAGATCCCGCACTTGTTGTGGTAGATCCCCATCTTGTCCCTGTGCATGATATGGCTCGAAGTCTGAAGCGGAAATATGCCGTCTTGAGTCCTTGTACCCTAGCTGAGGGACTGATTGCCGAGCAACCGTGGCTCGCAGCCTACTGGAAGTACCCAGCGTATGGCGCCCTGTTTTCTTCATTCTAGGCCTCTCTGGTACTGACGATGAGCCTGTAGCTTTTCAACAGGGTTTCCATATCCCCTACCATGGAGTAATCTAGTTGAGAATTACCATTGCAAATCGACCATAGAGAACGCTGCGCATGATCCGCAGGTTATGGCTGTCAACAAAGCAAGAAGCGCTCAAGGTCTTCGCGAACCTCTGGGAAGCTTCACACCCTGGGTTAGAGACGTACCGCACATTTGCCCTTCACTACCCGAAATTGACCTGCCTCTGAACTTCCCTTCAAATGTGTATAATTGCGGACCAATCATGCTCCCCTCACCGAGCATAGCAGAAAGTGACCCCGACCTCCTTGCTTGGCTCGGCAAAAGGCCAACGGTCCTCATGGCTCTCGGGACACATTTCGAAGCTTATGCAGCAACAGTGCGAGAGCAAGCTGTCGGCCTGCGAGTTCTCCTTGACGCGCGGCCTGACATCCAGGTTCTCTGGAAATTGAAACCAGAAGAGACATCTCAGGATGACGGTAAAGAATCTTTGAAGACGATCCTGGGAGGAGAGATAGAGAGTGGAAGGGTTAGGATCGAAAGCTGGCTGAAACCCGATCCAGTGGCGATCTTGAGAAGTGGTCATATTGTGTGTGCTGTGCACCATGGAGGAGCGAATTCATATTTCGAGGCGACATGGTATGAGTTTTTCACGGAATTATCTGTTACTGTGCATTGAAGCTGACTTTGGGTAGGGCGGGTATTCCACATGTTATCCTTGCCATGTGGTATGACACATTTGACTACGCTACGCGTATTGAGTATCTTGGCATTGGTGTTTACGGAAATCGAGCTGCAGGGAGGAGTTGCGTCGTCAACAAGGAAAATTATCAAGCGCCACTTATGGTTGACGGACAGGAGTTCGGTAACGCGCTTTTAAAAGTTGTTGGGAGGGTGAAGGGAGACCGAAAGGCCGATGCCATGAGGCAGAAAGCTGCACAGTTGGGCGAGGTGTGTCGGAAGAGTGGTGGGAGACTTGAAGCGGCAAGGATTATCACCGATCTTTGTTTCCAGAGCGTAAAATCTTGAGGCGCAACGTTCTAAGATAGACCTAGAATTCAATATAGTATAAAAATCCTGTATGATGTAACCATGGTCGCTTATAATTATCGTGCTTGTTAGTCCTAGCTAGATACACTATAAATGTTGGTACACATGCTACGCTTCCCGCGATTAAGTTGCTGCGCATCATTACTATTTTATGAAAGTTGAAAAAAATGATTCTTTAATAATGATTTAAATTCTTGTTTATTTTTATTCCAACCATTCAATGTTCCGAT
>JAPESX010000034.1:0-35656 GCA_029590615.1 Nemania bipapillata | reverse complement strand
TATTTGCTTAATATTTTTGTTTAAATATATGTTTTATTTATAATAGCGCTTTAAACAAGTTATTATAGGCTAATATTAAAAAGTAAGTAATATTATATACGCTAAGCTAGATTAAATAAAATTAAAAAAAGTAGCAAGCTAATATTAATTAACCTGCGTGCTGCTTTTTTTTTTATATATTRCTRGCAAAMCTTAATATATTATTAATAATAAAAMYAAGCTTTTTTATAAAGYGGTATAGCGGCTAGCTATACGTAAATAGTTYGTRTATATTTTAAAACTAATGCTAAAATATACTATAGCAAANTAATAAAATATAAATARCTTATATTAATATTTATATCGCTAAAATATAATAYAGCTTTATATTATATAATATTTAAAAGCTTAAATATATTTRYAACGCAGTTATTTTTRTTTRCACYTTAGTTTTAAYAGCGCAGCATGCRGTAYAAAATATRCCGCRTAAACTAACTAYTATTTATYAGCGTTATAGCAYATTTGTTATACYRACTRYGYAACAAAGCATATAAAAAAAAAATTAAAACAAGNCAGCGCWNGATTATTCTTATATATTGTATATGCACAATTAGTAGAAGGTAAATCTGCAAGTAGATATCCTTGAATGACACCTCAACATTATACTGATACATTACAAGCCTTATTAAATAGAAGTTACCCTTCTTTAGAATGAGCGTTAAGCAGTCCTCCTAAACCTCACGCATTTACTAGCTTACCTTTGCAATCTAATATTAAATTTATTTTTATTTTATTTTATTATTATTATTAATAATAATAACATTTATAATGGGTGAATTTTTCATGGAGTTATTTAATTATTCAGGTACTGAATTTATTAATTCTACAGGAACTGAATTAATTAATTCTTCAGAAATGGAGTCAATAAATTATTCAGGTACAGCTCCAGGTAAAAGATGTCCTACTTGTCGAGATGCAGGTAAAGAGGTTTGAGTTTTTTCAGGTAGAAGTTGCCCAATTTGTGCAACATATGTACCATAAAAATAATATTATTTTGTAATACAGGTAAAGAGTTAATTTTACTTGTATTAATGCAGCTTAAAATAAGATGAATTTTGTAATTTATATAAAAAAWTTTTTTTTAAGCTTCAAGGTAAGCTGCTGTGCATGGAAGAATGAGTAACTCTTCAAGGAGATGACATGTTTAATTATATAATTTAAACCTAAAGTAGTCTAATTAGCCTTATATATCTTTATGTTTCTAGGGAACTTCTGACAATTTTACTACTATATTTTTATTTCATTTCAGTAAAAGCCTAATTTTTTAACTATTAACCAGATGTAAACCTAAGAAAGGGGTAAGATTGATAGATACTATATATATGAGTTTCTTTAAATATCTTTATTTTGATGACTACGACTACCATGTCGTGGGCTTTTTGTGTATACACAAAAAGCCCGCTGTAAATTTCGCAGACAAAAGATTGATCTTAAAGAAATAATATATAGTCCATATTAGTGTAACCTTATATTCTTCCCTCAACAATTTTTAGGTATAGAAGGTAAATCTGCAAGTAGATATCCTTGAATGACACCTCAACATTATACTGATACATTACAAGCCTTATTAAATAGAAGCTATCCTAATTTAGAATGAGTACTATGTAGTCCTCCTAAACCTTATGCTTTTGTATGTTTACCTTTACAAAGCAAATTATTCATCGCACTCCGCGGTTTACGTTTACGAAAAATAAAAGATCAATTTAATTGATCTAATATATTTACCTTAATTTTAATAGGTTTATATTCCTATACTATTAAAGTAGGTATTCACTATTTATTTAATTTTAACCTTATTGATAATTTAGTTTCTTTACCTTCTTTAATTTTTAGTCTGCATTTACCCTTCGCTCGTTTAGGTTTTAAAGAGGCTATACTTTATTTATTATATAATTTAAAAGGTGATTTCAATAGTATATGAGGTATACCTTTAGTTGGACCTACCGATTCTTTACCTAATGTTAAAGGAATTTTCCCTACTCATCATAACATGACAGGTAAAGGTATGGTAAGCTCAGGACAGGCTAGTGGAGATAGAGGGCAAAGTAGTACAAGCTCAAATATACCAGAGGATGATGTTCCAACTAAACATTATATTAAACAAATTAATGAATTTATGGAGGAATATGCATCTCTTAATATTAATATAGCAGATAAGCTTAAAAAAGCTGGAGAGGCTAACCTTTATTATGAAGATAAACCCGAGGTTCAAAGAGCGATTATGGCTTTACTCCAAACTCATTCTAGTTTCCTTAACAAATCTTATGATGGACGAGCTACTTGAATAAATATAAATAAAAATTATTTACCTCAAGAGGTTAGATTAAAATTAGAAGAAATGGAAATAAAAAGAATTGAAATACAAAGCGATTATTTTTCTAAGATAGAAAAATTAAGTGAAAGTCGTAGCGTAGACGCTAGTTTAAAAGAATTTTTTACTATTACTAATGCTTATAGAAACTCACTTAATAAAGAACTTAATTTAGCTGAACAAGAAGTTCATAAAAATATTAGACTAACCATTGCATATAAAAACCCCCAAGTTAAACAAGTAGTTAATACGGATTTAATTTTAGTTAAAAGAATTTTTAATGAACAAGATAGTTACTTAAAAAAAAGAGTGGAAGAGATATTATTCCCTAAAAAGAAGTAATTAATATCTAGTTAAATTATAGTATTAATTAATTGTTTTTTTTTGTATTTTAATTAGTGTTTGTGTCGGAATTCATTTTGTGTATTACACAAATTCTTATTAGCTCAAAGGTAGAGTAGAATATTTCTAATATTCTGTATTTAGTTCGAATATAAAAGGAGGATGCATGCTAGTTAGCTTTGCAGCAGCGTAGATTAGTTATTTAAATTTTATTTATACTATATTCTTACTTTTAATTTATGTAGAATGGATTAATTTAAATATAAACTTAAAAACTGTTTTAATAGTACTCCTATATAGCCCAGCGCACCCCTTGCAGGTGCGCGCAGGGCTATTATATATCAAAGTCTATCTTCAAATAAATTTTCAAATAGTAGGGTAATTAAAAGTTATCTCATATATTTTCATTAACTGGTAATCGAATTTATTAATTCTTTTTCTTTTTCTATTGTTTCACTTGCTAATTAAATACCATAATTATAATAATAATATAAATTATGATCCTCTGGTGATTGACTTTTCGTTAAAAGCAAAAAAGCGTACGAATTAAGCCTAATATAGAGAATAAAGGAGAAGATTTAATCTATTAATTTAAAATTAATATCTATAAATTAAAGCCGTAAAAAAGTCGCAACCTAAAGNTTGCAAAAAAAAAAAGTCTCTACCCTTCACAAATTATGTAGACTATACTTAATATTTTTGGTTTATTTAGCAAACTTTTATTTAATTTTTAGAAGAATAATTATCTTTTTAAATGTATGAAAGGTAAAACGTAAATAATTTGCAAGTCAAGTTTTATTCCATTAATAGAGAGAAAGCTGCTCTTTCGTTATGGAAGGGTTGTGATGAAAAACTAGGTGCAGGTGTAGAAGAAGCTAAAAAAATAATAAAAATCCCTGTATTTGTCTCCTATATATACAAAAAAAGTCGTAAATTTTACTATGAGTTATATTAAAGAAAAAAAATATAACTCGCTGCTTCTTACCAATTATAAAAAGGCTTCGCTAATTCTTCGCACACAAAAATAGAATTTTCACATTAAGCACTATAAAGTTATTAGCGGTACTAAGATGTTTTTGAGTTTACTTTTTTAAAGGTTCAATTTTTAGTTGAATTAATATTATTTAGATTTTGTGCTGCAGTATTTACAGCAGCGACCTAGCTGTATACAACACAAAATGATAATAAGTAGAATAAGTAATTAACTGAAATTATTGTTACTCTAATTTTTTAATCTAATTTTTATATTATTTATGTAGAATGGATTAATTCAAATATAAGCTCCAAAAACATGGATTACCTGCCTCCTACCTTAATATCTATTATTGAAGTATTGTTGGTAATTGTTCCTGCCTTACTAAGTGTAGCATATGTGACTGTAGCAGAAAGAAAAACGATGGCTAGTATGCAAAGAAGATTAGGTCCTAATGCAGTGGGTTATTTCGGATTATTACAAGCATTTGCAGATGCTCTAAAACTTCTATTAAAAGAATATGTAGCCCCTACACAAGCTAATATAGTACTGTTTTTCTTAGGGCCCGTTATAACCTTAATTTTTGCTTTATTAGGGTATGGTGTTATTCCTTATGTTCATAGGGAGGTATAGTCAAACTCCGGGGAACTCCTAAAGCTTATAATACTAAACTAAGTACGAAAGTACTTAAGCGGCTGAAGTAATTATTCAGGTATAGTAATAAGTTATAAGATGATTAGAGGGTTAATCTCTAAGAAATGGACAATCGCGGATCTAAGTCAGTATTAAATATTTATAATACTGTAAAAGAGCAACGAGCAGACGGCTATAGGTATTTATAGTATTATTGTAAATATTTAAGGTGTGCTCTAGTAGCTTAGAAATAAGTTATCGTTAAATTGTATGCTAAATATGACTACGATTCACCATTAATTGTAAGGGTTGTTCGCAACTCTAATTCTTTAAAAGTTAACTCTCGTCGTAATTATTTAACATTAAAAAATAAAATCGACGAACACTGCGTTTCACACGCAGCACAAGTAGATCCTTGATTTATAACAGGGTTTACCGACTCTGAGGGTAGTTTTATGTGTAATATGACAAAAAAACCTAAATATAAAGCAGGTTGAGAAATTCAACCCGTTTTCCAAATTAAACTCCATGTTAAAGATTTTCCTGTTATATTAGGAATTCAACGTAGTTTAGGTAATATTGGTACTGTAGATAATAGCCAATCTACATGTAATTTTAGAGTCAGAAAATTGAAAGAGATAATAGAATTAATTAGATTTTTTGAAAAGTATCCTTTAATTTCTAGAAAAAANGGAGATTATCTATTATTTAAACAAATTGTTTCTATTATCGAATTAAAAGAACATTTGACTACTGAAGGTTTACAAAGAATTATTAATTTAAAAGCAACTTTAAATTTCGGTTTATCAAAAGAATTACAATTAATGTTTCCTGAAACTATTCCAGTTGCCCGTCCTTTTTTTTTTNAATAAAAAAAAATAAAAATAAGAGAACCTTCCGTAATTCCAAATCCAGAGTGAATATCTGGATTTACATCAGGTGAAGGTAATTTCTCGGTTTCTTTAGATAATGGTATTTATAAGTCTCTTCTATTTAAAATAACTCAGCATGAAAAAGATGAGGTATTATTAATTGCAATTAAAGATTATTTGAATTGTGGGTATTGTTATTTAAGAAAAAAAGAAAACACGATGGATTTTAAAGTTACTAAGTTTTCTGATATTACTGAAATTATAATACCTTTTTTNAATAATAATCCAATATTAGGTGTAAAATCTTGAGATTTTAAAGATTGATGCTTAGTTTCGGAAATAGTAAAAAAAAGAGAACATAAATTAGAAGAAAATATTATAAAAATAAAAGAAATTCAAAAGGGTATGAATAGTTTCCCCCGGGGGAGCTTGCGCCCCCGGGAGGAAACCTGTGGGACCCCTACCCACTGGGGGAAGAAGTTTTTAAATTTTGAATTATTACATTTTATTTTTTGTATGGACCTGGTTTAGCTATTAGTGATTTTAATTTAGGTTTATTATATATGTTGGCTGTATCATCTTTAGCTACTTATGGTATTTTATTAGCCGGATGAAGTGCTAACAGTAAATATGCTTTTTTAGGGTCAAATTGGCCCAGTGAGGATGTGAGTCTTCATAACAAACAGCAAACAGTAAGCGTGAAACCCGCAAGTAAGATTTTACTAAAGTTATTGTATACTATAGATGTAACTCCTTATTATAAGGGCTTTATAGTAAAAATTACAGTAATACTCGGCAACCCGCAAGTAACCAAAGCCTTTAACTGGTTAGTAGGAACTTCAGAGACCATACGTTTGCTATCTAAAAATAATTTTGTATTATTAATTTTATATTTCAATATTTTTTTTAAGTTTTTTATAAATTATACTTTTATTGTTGTTCCGAGCTTGCGTATCTTCCGTATACTGAAAGAAGTAAGAACTTATAAAAAAATAAGTCAACCTTCTAATCCTGGAAGTAACAACCCGCAATTTAAAGAATGATTAGCTGGTTTAATTGACGGGGATGGTTATTTTAGTATGACAAAAAAAGGATATAGTAGTTTAGAAATTACGATGGATATTAGAGACGAACATGCTTTAAATATTATTAAAAATGTTTATGGTGGAACAATAAAATTAGTAACAGGGAAAAGAGCTTTAAGATATTGCCTTCGGTATAAAGAAGGATTTTTAGCCTTAATTAACGATGTAAACGGCTTAATTCGTAGTTCTAGTAGACTTATGCAATTAAATAAAATTTTGGATAAGTATAAAATAGAATTGAAGTATCCTGAAAAATTAACTTATTTTAATGGTTGATTATCTGGATTTTTTGACGCCGACGGTTCTATAACATTAAATAAGTCAAATGGACAATTAGCTATTAATCTTAGCCAAAAAACGAATGAATTGTTATTACCTTTAGTGGAACTATACGAAGGATCAGTGTATATAGATAGAACTAATAATACTTTTAAATGATATATCTCTAATAAAGAAGGTATATTAAATATACTAAAGTATTTTAAAAAAAATACACCTAAATCTATGAAAAAAAATAGATTATATTTAATAGCAAGAGGTTATGAATTAAAAAGCTTAGGTGCACACAAGGCAAAAGACAAGAATTTAAGTAAAGCTTGAAATTATTTTTTAGAAAAATGAGAGAAATATGAAGTATAGATAAAGATATGGTCCAAGGAGTATTTACTCTTGCATTAAGAAGTACTGCTCAGTTAATTAGTTATGAACTAGTATTAAGTTCTGCTTTATTATTAATAATTATGTTAACAGGTAGTTTAAATCTAACTGTTAATGTAGAATCACAAAGAGCTGTTTGATTTATATTACCTTTATTGCCTATATTTATAATATTTTTTATAGGGTCTATAGCAGAAACTAATAGACCTCCTTTTGATTTAGCAGAGGCTACTAATATGATTTGGTCTCATTAAAGATCACAAATTGCTGGAAACCCCTAATTAGAGAATAGGACAATCAGCAGGGAAGTTAACATATAATGTTAAATCCTTCAGAGACTAGACGTGTTCATTTAATATAAAGTATTTATATTAGATAAGGTATAGTCCAAATTGGCATGTAAATGCCAACTAATAAAAAAAATGGGATCATATAAGCTGAACTATAGTTGCGTTTATAGCTATATAGCGAACCCTTTAGTTCTTACAAACTGCGGTTATCTTTATACAATATCTAGATGAAAAGTTGGTACGAAAGCTAGTGATAGATATTATTCTACTTCAAATTCTGATTTACAACCATCTGATTTACCTCTTCCTGTTTTAACTATTAATAATCTAAATGATAAAGATAGTATTAAATCTTATAGAATATTATTAAAGGACAAAAGAGGTATTTATTCTTTTATAAATACAGTAAACGGCAATCAATATATAGGAAGCGCCAAAGATTTTTATTTAAGACTTAATGAACATTTGGAAAATAATAAGCCTAATTTTGCAAAATTTTGCATCAGCTTATTTTTTNATTTATTTTTAGTTCCTAGATAATCCTCCTAATTTCCTTATACAAGGTAAACAAGTGGAGTTGGAATAAAAATAAATAAAAAATTTAGAAGGGGGCTGACGATAAATTTAAATATTGTATATTTGAATATTTTACATATGAAAGTAAAATTATAAGTCATCAAGCTTTAACTGACCTAGAGACTAGTTATATTAAGAGATTTAATTTTGATAATCTTTATAATTTTAAAGCTACAGCTACAAACTCTTTAGGTTATAAACATACAGAAGAAGCCAAATTAAAGATGGTAGAATATTATAAGCATAAAAATAATCATCCTATGTTTGGTAAAACTCATACTGAAGAAGCCTTAGCTTTAATTAGTAAACCTGATGAGTTAAATTCGATGTTTGGTAGAAAACATCGTGAAGCTACTAAAGCGATTATGAGTGAAAAGAATAATAAATATTCTTTAGGTGTAGGAATTTATGATTTAGATGATAACTTAATTTTGAAGTTTAATAATAATGTAGAGTTAGCTAAACATTTAGATAATTCTAAGGTAACAGTAGGTAAGTATTTAAATTCGGGTCTGATATATAATAAATTTTATCGATTTATACCGATATAAAATTAAATATAGTTTTAGCTCCCTTTTCCCCCCCCCCCCTTTACCCTGGAATCTGAATTAGTTAGTGGATTTATGACAGAACACGCTGCGGTTGTTTTTGTGTTCTTTTTTTTAGCTGAATACGGTAGTATTGTATTAATGTGTATACTAACTAGTTTATTATTCTTAGGTGGTTATTTAATATTAGATATTATTTATTTATTAACATATTTAGATTTCATCATTAGAGAAATTTTTTTTTTAGATTGAGTTCTTGTATTGGATTATCTTTTAGAAGATATAATTAGTACTCCTGTTTTAGAGGGATTAATCTATGGTTTTAGTTTAGGATTAAAAAGTTCTATGATGATATTTACTTTTATTTGAGCTAGAGCTTCTTTCCCTAGAATACGTTTTGATCAATTAATGTCCTTTTGTTGAACAGTTTTATTACCTATAATGTTTGCCTTTATTATATTTGTACCTTGTATTTTATATAGTTTTGATATATTCCCTGTTAATTTAAATTTATTTTAAATATTTTCCTTTTTGGATACTTCAAATATTCAAGAAAAAATTTTTTGTACTTTTTAGTGTAATCATGTAATTGTTTACTTATGATGTAATTATAATATTATGGGAAGTTTTTTTATTTCTAGATAATAAATGTTGTTATCTTCTTTATTATTAATACCTCTTTTAGGTATATTTTCTATTTCTAGTTATATATCTTATGAAGATACCGTAGACAAATTAAGATCTTACAAAATAACTGCTTTTGTAACATCTATATTAAATTTAATTTTATCTTTAGTTATATTTATATTATTTGATTTTAGTAGCAATCAGTACCAATTTGTTCAAGAGCATTATGATATGAATTTATTTGATGTTTATTTAGGAGTAGATGGAATATCTATATACTTTATACTGTTAACTGCTATAATAATGCCTATGGCTATATTATCTAATTGAAATTCCATAACTGAAAATGTAAAATCTTATTTAATAATAATGTTATTATTAGAAACATTATTGTTAGCAGTTTTTTTAGTTTTAGATATTTTATTATTTTATATATTTTTTGAAAGTATATTACCTCCTTTATTTTTATTGATAGGTTTATTCGGATCTAGTAATAAAGTAAGAGCTAGTTTTTATTTATTTTTATATACATTTAACCTTAAGTGTAAAAGAGCCAAATTCCGGGGACACCCTAAAGCTCTAGTAACCAAGGAGATAAAGGAAACTTTATCTCTGGCCTGATTAATTACTCAGGGTATGGTAACATCACTAGTTTTCATTTACCCTTATTTGGTTGATGAAAAGCGGCCTGAAGCTGCAGATATATGGGTGATCGCGGATCTAAGTCACCCTTGGTTTAAAGCCGTATGTAAATATGGTATAGATATTCAAGGTGTAAAAGAGCAACGAGTAGATGGTTCTTCGAATTCTAGAATTTTAGATTTCGCAAGGTGTACTCTAGTCGCTGGGAAACCAGTTTTTGGGGGAAAATTTCATTCTCATTCTGATAATAGTATAATTTTAAGTAGTATGTTTAAAAGATCCATACATACAATTAGTAGTGTGCGCACTACTTTAAATCCTGGATTTATTACAGGATTAGTAGATGCAGAAGGATGTTTTACATTAGGTTTTTTTAAAAGTGATAAATATAAATTAGGTTATCAAATTCAAGCTATTTTTAAAATTACTTTACATAAAAAAGATTTAAATTTACTATCTCAAGTTCAAGATTATTTTGGGGTAGGTAAAATCACAGAGCATGGAAATACTACTTTACAATATACAGTTAAATCTTTAAAAGGTTTAGAAATAATTATAGCTCATTTTGATAAATATCCATTATTAAGTCTAAAATGATCTGATTATATACTTTTTAAAGATGCAATTTCATTAATTAAAAGTAAACAACATTTAAATAAAGAAGGATTTATAAAAGTTCTTTCTATAAAAGCTTCTATAAATTTAGGTTTATCTGAGGAATTGGAATTAAATTTTCCTAATATCAGACCAATACCTAGACCGCTTCCCTCATTTTTAAATAAAAGTATTATAGATCCTAATTGAATCGCAGGTTTAGCTAGTGGTGATGGATGTTTTCATATTTCTATCCGTAACTCCTCTACAACTAAATTAGGTAAAGCTGTAGTACTAAAATTCCATATTGTTCAACATAGTAGAGATATTGAACTAATGGAAATGTTAATATCTAGACTAGGGTGCGGAAAAATAGAATTAAAGTTGAAACAATCCGCTGTATATTTTGTAGTAGTAAGTTTTAAAGATATATTTGAAAAAATAATTCCATTATTTGATGAATATCCTATTAAAGGAGTTAAAGCCTTAGATTTTGAGGATTTTCACCGAATAGCTAATCTAATGTATAATAAAGAACATTTAACCGAACAAGGCTTATCTAAAATACAATCTATTAAATTAAATATGAATTTTCTGCGAAGCAGCAGAAAATTATAAAATATTATCTGAATTGCCGGTTAGCCGGTATGAATTGAAGTAACCCAAAATTAAAGAAAACACATTAATTATGTGAACGTATTAGGTTCTTTATTTTTATTATTATCTATTTTAACTATGTCTTCTGTAATGGGTACTACTGATTTTGATGCTTTGTTTAAAACAAATTTTGATTATACTACACAAATTTTTTTATTTGTGGGTATATTTATTGCATTTGCAGTTAAAACTCCTGTCTGAGGGCTACAAAATTGACTATTAAAGGCACATGTTGAGTCTCCCCTTGGTGGAAGTGTAGTATTAGCCGCTATTGTTCTTAAATTAAGTTTATATGGAATATTCAGATTAATACTACCATTACTACCTATGGTTTCAATGAACTATACTTTCATAGTTTATGTTATAGGAGCTATTACTGTTGTTTATGCCAGTATTAGTACTCTTAGAACTACAGATATAAAAGAGTTAGTTGCATACTCTTCAGTAGCCCATGCTTCAGTATACTTAATGAGTGCTTTCAGTAACACTGTACAAGGAATTGAAGGTAGTGTTTTATTAGGGTTAGGTCATGGGTTTGTTAGTTCAGGGTTATTTATATGTGTAGGTGGTATTTTGTACGACCGTACTGGTACTAGAAATATATCATTTTACAGAGGAATCGTTCAAATGATGCCTCTTTTATCTATACTATTCTTTATTCTTTGTTTAGGGAACTGTGGGGCTCCACTAACTTTAAATTTTATTGGAGAGTTCTTGTCTTTATATGGTATAGTCGAAAGATTACCAGTGTTAGGACTGATTGCTTGTTCTTCTATAATATTTTCTGCAGCTTACACTATTTATATGTTTAACAGAATCGTGTTTGGAGGTTCATTTAGTAGATACTTCGTAGAAAGTTTAGTTGATGTAAATAAAAGAGAATTTTTAATATTATTTATCTTAGTTGCTTTTACTATAATTTTAGGTGTATATCCTTCTATTGTTTTAGATGGATTGCATTACAATGTTTCAACTTTAATATATAAATGTAACTAATTAGATTACTTTTATGCTACTTTATATTTTTCTTCGGCAAATCTCCATATCTAGCTTTACTGCTAAGCAGCCTACAGTTAAATCCTATAAGCAACTTTCTAACTATAGTATTCTGTAAATTTTTAAGGTCAATCTTATATTATCCAGAAAATTCACTTAGATGGCACTGAAAATAGTGCTGAATAATAATTGAAGATTAATTTTTAAGAATTAAGGAATAATAATTCAAATGATGTCTTAATTTTTTTCTGTTGTTATTTACTTAGATATATACCTCCCCACGTTTACTGAAAATTTTCATATTAATTCTGTATATACTTATTAAAGTATTAAATAAATTTTTTAAATCACAAACAGGGCCCGGCGTTTACTGAAAATTTTAGGCATACTATTGTTTAATATAAATGTTTATGTTATAACTTAGTAGGGTGGGACAGGGGATTACTGTATTACTGAAAATTTTCATATTAACTGAAAATTTTCATATTATTTACTGAAAAATTTTCATATTAATTCTGTATATACTTATTAAAGTATTAAATAAATTTTTTAAATCACAAACAGGGCCCTGCGTTCAATTTAAATTTACGTATTAATTACATCTATACTTATTAAAGTATTTAATATTTTTTTTTAATCACAAATTTGCCAAAAACAACAAAAAGGTGGGGAGGCTTCTTTTAAGTTTAGGTAATTAATAGAAAATTAGGTTCTTGTGCTGCTGTACTTTTTTTTTCACGAANTTATAATACCTCCACAAAAAAGTAAACAGTGCAAAGAAGATGTTTTATTGAATATTATTTCTTATTATTAGTTACACGTATATTTTTATGTAGCTATTCACTAGTGAAGGAGTAGAGTTTAGATGTAAATCGTGGATTGCTCGAAAACTTTCCGTGACCCACCGTTGCCCCTCCGGAGACCAGTCGTATTAGAACCTGTACCTGTATGTGCGAGTTGACCATATTGAATTAGTGCCGTGCATGGGGGGCGTCAAGGATAGAAATTGCCATAGCATACTCCCATCAGGGAAGTTATATCAAGAATTTATGGGCTTGGCCGTAAAAACAGTTAGGCAACAACGGCCAAAAGTAATTGCTAAAGATATACATAAACAGGACCTGTACCTACAGTTGTTACCTCCATACGGAGACTACGGTTCATGGTTATGCCACGAGAATTGATATAATCATATAAGTTGGCGCAGATAGAAAGCATAGTAATAAAGGCGAGGAGGGTCTTTAAGCATCCCCATAATAGCCTATCTACGTATAGGGCGTAATATTCAAGGGCAGAGAGGAGCGTTTCCTGGTAAATAGCCATTTACCATCATTATGAAGTGTCTACTAAGTAATAATGATACTCCCGGCCACTGTATAGTCTCATTGAAGGCCTCCCCCTCACCTCTCTACTGCAGTGTTATTAGGGCATAGGTTTAGTGCTGGTGGTGTTGCCATGCATCCAGCTCTTAGCCCTGAGAATCACTGTTACACTTAGAGTTAGTATAGGCCATCTTGAGGCGATGCGCAAGTATCCTGAAGATGTGCAAAGCGGCCAAACGACGAGTGCAATCTCAGTGCGTGAGCTCTTGCTCTTAAAATCGAACTCGAGAGGTACTTACTGCCTTCCTTTCCTTCTAGCCTAGCTAAAGACGGCCCTGCCGAGGCTCTTTGGATGCTGTTAAGGAACGGTAGCACCGTACCTGCGAATTTCTGTTGTAGACTATACTGTTCCAAAGTGACTCTCTCCTCTAGACATATATCTGGCATGGCCCAAACAATATGCAAGCAGAAGCCCCAAGCTGCAGCCGCCAACTTCGCACCACTCATTCCAGCACCTGGGCTGAAGAAGTAAGGGAGCGCATTGGTTATGTTCCGAATGTACGGCTGCGGGTTGATGTTCGGAGGAATCTCCGATAATGGAGGATCATGTATCGAGATAAGTGTTGAGTCAAGAATTACATAGATAGTCCAATACCATATCGTCATATGAGCGAGTAGCATATCAGAAGGGCCAGTAGGCCTGATCAGTATACCGCTGCTGTCATAAAAGTTGGTTAGGGGGCCTGCCTCCTCGGCCCAAGCCTGGAGGCTCTCATCTAGACACTGGCATGCCGTTAACACCCTCCAGTATAGGCTAGTCTTCTGGGCGACGTCATCGCAACTTCGCATCTGATCTGTGTCGGCTAGTATCTCACTCAGATCGGCCATGAGATCATAGAGCTTGTCTGTAGAGAACATGGGTTCTTTCTCCCAGGGGATTGTTCGCCATTCGGGCGTGTTTAGAGGGAACCGCTGTCGATTTTTCAATACCGAAATGAGCTGCAGCTAGTGTTAGCAGAACGTGTAGTCTATTTCATGATTAGACAGGCAACCTACAAGAGGATATCGTGCGTCGGCGAAGAGCCGGTGACTCGCACCAGACTGGTACGCATAAGGGGTTCGCGAATGGATGAGCGCAAGCAGCCCGCTCAAGTGACTATGCCACTTAGAGCCTTGAATCAGTACATCATCTTCTTCAGCGCCATGGAAAATCTGCCAATGAGTATTAATTGTTAGTTCAGGCTAGCAGGCTGTTGTCCTATACTATAATACGACTAGCCAAGGTAGCACACCTCGAGCGACTTACTTCAATAAGACTCAGTAATTGGCAGGTGGCCAACGTTGAGTCATCCTGGGATCGATACGGAATACATAGCGCGGTTCGGAGCTTAGAGAGGGCACGGCCGTAGGACTGGATAGCATGGTGTGATTCACCAGCGGCGAATAAACCTAAAGTCAGAAGGGAGAGCTGGATTGCCTTGTCGTAAGTGTGAAGTCCACGAGCGATCTCGATGCAGTCGCGAGATGAGCCCAAGCAGTCAGCTGCTGGAGCTCGACCCGTTGGGAAATACTTGGTCAGGAATATGCTTATGTACTTTTCTACGTAGGCCGTCTGTGCCAAGCCATTCGGGAGGGTAATGTCAATGTCAGTACCGGCTCCCAATTTATTTTCAAGTCCTTTTCGATAAACGACCAGGACCGATTGTTCTCTAGTCCCCTGGGTACTATTGAGAAATACTCTTTCCCTTTCGTAGCCCCCGCACTCGAGTCCGGCGTTGGAACACTGGCTACAGACCGGCCGCTTTCTGTCACAACCCTTCCTCCGCTTCCTGCAAGTCGAACATCCCTTGGAACGACCGGGAACCCCGACCATTGATGCACGCAGCTGAAACGATAAGCCTGCCGATTAAACGGCGCACATTGCTCGCTAGCTCGTTGGGTACGTACGCTTAGTGCTACCGAGGAACTGAAGTGAGGAACCTATTGGTGAAACTCGTCGCTAGAGCAGATGTGATTATAATCGCGATTGTTGTTTTGCTAAATATAGATATTATGTCACGAGGTAGGATGCTGCACCAGCCACAGCCAACTTATGTAATAGATTTCTCTTTATACCACGCACACATTGGGTTTAGCTCCAATGGCCGTCTTATATGGACAACAGCAACCCTCGTTGTCACTATGTCCACAAATCCTTTTTAGTACCTTTGACGGCGAGCTAATAGTGTGCGGGAAAGAGGGAACGTAACAAGATGACTATTTAGAGGGGCTATTTCACGCTGTGAGATCGAGGGATCAATCTGTGCTTCTCGTATTTAAATGAATAATGTTCTCTCAACTAGAGCTATCGCATGGAAAGTTATAGACTATAATATAATCATAGACCCAACCATCCATCTATAACGGGTCGCTCGTGATGACTATATTACCATATAGCTCTTTTATTGTCTCCCTTTCTCTCCTAAATATGCATTCGAAATCTGACCAGGCTCTGGCCCCCTTGCTACGGTCCACTATCACCAGGGACCTTTCTATCCGCTTTGGGCCTTGTCGGATCTGGTACTTAATTAGTTCGGAGTGTCTGAAACCAATCAACATGAAGTTTTCGGTCTTAGGGTTCCACAATATCTTTGACCTATCTCTACCTGTGTGGAGGACTCCATGGCGGTGAACCGTCCCCAGGGCCTGAGATATCTTAGGTTCCATCTTCTCTAGGCTACCCTTTTCTGTCATAATTTCACAGAGGGTCTTGCCGGCCCATGATAAAAACGTCATATGCACAATATTGACGTCGGGGGCGTAGTAGTATGTTCTGCCTACAGACTGAAGATCGAGAGTTCCTAGGAAGACAGGTACGCTGGTTCCCTGGGCAATCTTGAGCTGCTGGTATACCTCGGCCTCATGTTCAAGGTCTCGAATACAAGCCTTCACAGTGCCCTTGCATACGAACGTGTACCCATATTGTAGCAAGGTTACCTGGAACAGTGCGGAGCGGGAGCCTTGTATTCCCAAATCTATGACTCCTTGGTCTAGTGACCATTGTAATTGAAGTGAGAGCAACCGAAGCCATTGATTGTATTCCACGGGGTGGTTGAGTTTACTGCAATCAATTGTGTCGCTTTCGCTACAGTGAAACGCAACATTTGGACACTCGCGGTCCAGCTCGCCCCCATTTACTAGACTTAGGAGGCACTTTTGAGTACAATAATCTCGAGTTCGTTGTCGATATTCACCTGACCGTGGTGGGATGAATGGAGATTCATTATTAGACGATGGCGAGTCTGTCTTGGGCGCGTCTTCGACCGGCTCGTGTGTTTCGTCTTGAGGATATGGTTTGCTGAGAACGACTGGAGATCGATCAAAATTTAAATATGTGGTGGGTTTAAAGGCTAAAGAGTCCTTCAGTGCGTCTGCCTCGACTGTATCAGCTGGGATAGAGTCTGCTATGGTCTCGAAATTTTCAGACCACACCCTCAAGGTCCTTATAGCTTCTGCAATTTCATCTTGCATGTGTCGGCGTTGCTGGCCTGGTGCGCCGGACGCTAATAGAGTAAATGCAAGTAACTGGCCAACGGCGGTGCAACACGGGGCATTATCCGGGTGGGCGCTCACTTCCGATGCAGGTTCTGCTAGGTGATAGTATAGAGTATCAGGTTCGTTCCAGTCAATTTTGAGGAAAATGATCGCTTCACCCGTAGTCACTAGACCATACTCTAATCCACATGTAATCATGCGGTGATATGCCCCGGTGAGAGCAGCTGAGGTAAGTCTTTCGGAAAAGTACTGGAACCGTGCTTCTGGATCACTGGGAACAGCCTTTCGATTAACAACTTCCTCGTAAATATTCATAGAGTGCAGGCCTCTGCGAAGATTCTGGGGGGTTAATTTTTGTGGCGACTTATACTCGGAAACGTATATTAATTCGTTGGCTGAAAACTCGTTGGTAGACCGGTAAGCCAATGTAGGTTGGTAGTCGTAGTCTGGAATCCATCGACCAGTAGCCTCGTCAATACTTTGGCTGAACTCATTACATTCATTGTCAACCCGGATACCAGAGCCTACATTAAACGTGCTCCGAAATTTGAATAGCCCCTTGAGCTTGTCTATGATAGCCATAAGAGGGCTGTGCACTGCGTGCATCAAAACGTGTTAGTCTAAATCTCTAAGCTTTGTATCGTAGAACTTGTTCAGATATACGACACAATGAGATTAAGGTATCATGGCGGATAGAAGTCTCTTATACACACCGCCCTGTTGAAGGAAGTATTTAAGCGTCCTTTCGTCACTAATTGAACAACGTGCAACCCTCCTTCCCATGCCAGCCACGTCATCTCGGCTCTCGAATACTCGACGGTCGGGAGAGCAGGTCGCATAGAGTTCTCCGAAGGTTACTCTTTGTTGGTGCAAGAAGTCCAACCATGGCTCCAGGCGAGCTGGACACCATTTATCCTGTGGCTCCTCACTCAGGATGGACGTAGTTACCAGTGACTTGTATTTTTCAACACGGATTCTGGGAGACATATATTCATGACAGGCCAAAATATATTCATCTAATGATGTTGATCGACGGCGTTCATGTGATTCCTGGGTCAACACCCGCTTGGACGGTCTCGTCGGTTCCTCGTTCTCGATTTTCACCTCTGTTAACTTCCTCTTAGATACTGGCTCTCTCGTATAATTCGGGTCGTCCATTTATTTGGTTATGTATCAAAATAAACGAAGTAAGGTAAAGCTTGATCAAGAAGGTGAAGAAGGGACTTGAAATTAGAAAGAGTGCGGGTTAGTTGCTGTAGGCAACTCCAAAGCTGAAACACGGTCTTTTATTAGTGTTGATTTTTTTTTGAGCTTTCTATATGCATGTAAGGGAGGTGACCTTGGTGAGCCGTGCGCGCTTAATCGTCACTCATGAGTTGTCCCGCGAGACTCTGTGCTACTCAGCATGGGTACAAAAATGGAGCTAGATAGCCCTAGCTACAATAGTTTGCATTGTAGAAGCCAGGTAAAATGATTTTTCTACAGCGTATCTTTAGCCCGTCGGCGACTGGTCGAGTCGAGCCGAGCCGAGCCGCTATAATCACACGCAGGGTCGTGATGAAAGAGAATGATCTTTATACTTTACTAAATTGGAATTGGATCTCTACTTCACAACTGAGAAGGCCATTATTCCAAAGAAACATTAATAAGTATAGATATTTGATTGACTCTATATTATTGCGAATTAAAGACCCAGTTTAATAGTCATTTAGTCCAGTGCACCTTTTGTCGCATTTCACTTTACAACCAGAACTGATATGTCCCAAGAGGTTGCCTACACCTGCACACGGGCTATGCATATTATTCCAGACCCCTCCAAACTTCACTGATGATGAAATCTACTAACCCTCCATTCTAAACCCAAGTATGATACTATTCCTAGAGAAATATATCGTAATAGTTCAGAGGTTGCACCGCGAGGTTGTAGCATGTATGCCGAGGGCTGGGTGCTGGGCATATAATGCCTGGCACTCCGTACAGTGTCGCGCTCAGGTTCACTCGTCGGAACGGTGCAACAGTTCCACAAGTTTTGTCGCCGTCTGCTGTGGCCACCAGTGTACTGGCGTACTGGCTTTATTGAATTCCTGTATTAAGAGAATACGTAGAACCGCTAAACTTCTGAACTCTGATTCGTTTACTTCAAAGCAGGGTGTCAGATGTCGAGAGGAACCATCTGTTTGTCTGGTGAATAGGCCATGCGCAAATACTTTGGTTTTCTTCTCTTTTTCCTTCGCTCGCTCCAATGAGACAGGCTATAAACATAGGGAGATTATACACACCAATGATTATCGCTCGCCACGTTGGACAAGGCAATTATTACCTGCCCCTGCCATTCGGCCTCTAAATTGGTAGGAACTAATAAAGAAGTACTTATAGTAGTATGCTATGTAAAAGCGAGACTCAGTGCAACCATACCAAAAAGAATCGAGGTTTCCTTATGATGAGCTATAAGCACTATATACATCGTATTGCGCATATAAAACAGCACAACTGCTCTAAATTATTTCAAATTCTTTTCTACACTCTCAAAATAGTATTCTTCGGCAGGCCGCATATTGTTCAACCGTCCGCTACTCAGATCATATCTAGGCTTAAGCTACTACCCAAACACCACAACACAGCAATCATGAGGGTTAGCTTGGTATCCGCTCTTGTATCCCTTGTCATTGTCTCAGCGTTTGAAATACCTTACTATGATAAGATGTCACTTGGGTTTTGCAGCTGCAAGAATCTCAACTTAACAGATGGCCATGTATTTCATGCTACCTGTATAAATGCAGCAATTGATCCCAGGTACCGGGAACCCGTCGACCTCAGCCTCGATCTTGATAACTGCTTCGCCAACTACCTGGGAAACTTGAATCACGTTTCCAATGGCGCTTTTAGCTCATCATGTAGCTCTTGCGACATTGTTGGCACGAAACTCGCATGTGAGTGCGCTATTGGTAAAGATCTTGGCAGAAAGCACAGCGAATACGAGCTGGATGACTGGCGCACTATTCGCTTGAGCATAGGCGGACCTGGTCTCGCGATAGACTGTGGCAATACAGCTGGACTGGAGAAGAGGACTGATAATAAAGAAGCACGCCAATTCGTTGCCTAGGTGGCCAGGATATTTTCGGCATGGGGAAGTTGTCTATCTCGGCGTTCCACCCAGAAAACCCCACGAGGCATTCTTTCTTGTTCCTTTTACTTTCCTATTCACAGCCATCATGCTTTGTAATAGTATTCAAGGTCTTTCCCCACGCCCGCCGGACGGGTGTAAAGTTGGAAATATAAGAGAAGAGCGTTACGGAGTGGTGTCTTGTCTTCAAATTTGCAGACTAGTAGCTCCTAGGCTAAGCTGGGGGTTCAACAAACACCATAGACGACTTGTACGAGTAATAGCTAGGCCGAAGCTGTCCGTAGTCTCCCAATAATTTTTTTTCTTGAAATTACTTGTCCTAGTTGATATATAATTAGATACTAGTGAGAAAAGTATCTTGTCCAATACTTCAATCAACCTGTAAACATTACTATAAATGAGATTTGACCCAACAGAAATATAGTTCTAGACTTGGGATTATAATGCAAGGGCATCACGGCTTAAGGTGGGAGATTATTGAAAACGAGTCTTCTGCCCTGGAAGAATCTGGTGGTGGTTTGAGGAGATAGGGTTGTTTGAAAACAGTAGTACTTGTATGCGTACTAACGTACGTCAGCCATACACAAGTGGTACCCATAGTACTACGATATAGGCAACTAAATCTAGTCAAACGATTTAATCCTCAAAAACAGTCAGTTTTTTTACTTGGTTGGGATGTCACTGGGTGTAGAGACAGCCCCTACCTGGTTGGTGCACGCTGGAGGTAAACTCGGTGCCCCTTGAGGGTGGCTAGTAAATTTAGATATGTAGATTCCCGACACCGTCAATAGTTGGTGGCTCTATCTTTCTATTGACTCCCTCTCTATTAGTTGTATTTTTTAGAACCTCAATTTGCTAGGCAGAGAAAGGACCCCTAGATATATTGACTTTGGGGATTATAGTAGTAAAATTTTGGTAATGGTGTCTATGATGGAATGAATAGTCTTTCACCTATTCTATAATACAGACATATCTCTAAGGGGAGTAAGTACATATAATTAAACTCTGAGTTGGTCTAATATTAAAGTCTGCATAATTGACCATGACGTTAATATGAGAGTCTTCAAAATTGATGCCATTAAGTGTTGCTAGTCAACGCTGCTATCATGTCAAGTGACCAGACGATACAAAAAAGCCCGTAAATATAATATTAAATAATTAGCTAGCTAAATGCAATTTTTAAAATCGTAGCAGGCCTGTATAAAGTTGTATATATCCCTAGGTAGGTGATTAATGCTTCTTTGCGGAATCTATGGACTATATATGGATAACACAGTACGTTCGGCCATGGGGAAGTAGTTCTTCATTATGAGGTGTCAATCTAATCTAGGATGATATATATGATTAGACATACTGTTTCATCCTACAGTAGGATCATAAATCTAACATCTATCCTGTCATATGCCAACCAAGTGGCTTCTTTGGGTAGCCTAGTATAGTCTAGATATCAAACTCTACTGTCTTTGAATAACAGGAAAGTCCAAATCCTCACAAAGCCCGGAAATAGACAAAGGAGGAGTAGATATTACCAGCAACATCTGGGTTTCAACCGTCTAATAAATGTGCCGAGCAAAATCCTATCAGAACAGCCATTGCTGCCGAGTTCTCTACCTAGTCTATATTCCAAGGAAAGCCATCTTACTCCATTCATGACTACTCGAGAGGTTTCAAACATATCCGCCCTGAGGCAGAAAAGCGATTGCCTCCCCAGCCGCAATACGCATCCTTTATTTATTACCAAAGTAAACACGTGGTTATGTTAACTCATACTGAAAACTTCTACAGGCTGGATTCCGTGTTGCAGAAGCTCAGAACTCAACTGCTAGGCACACGCGCAACATTTTATCTCATCCCGCTTCATCCACACCTCTACAGATTGCTTCATCATGGCTTCAGAGAATCCTGAAAATAGCCGCCATATGCAGAGTATCGTTCCCGTAGGTCAACTACAGTCTGCATCGAGACAGGTTCCGAACGATCTAGCCTCAAACAACCCAGCCTCGAATAACCAACGAATGACTGGTGCTAGCCTCGTGGTTGACGGTACCAGCGCTGCTATGACTGGAAACCAAATCAACTCTAGCACAAACCATCAAGCGATTCCCGGCTACTACGGTCACGCACCCAACCAGGGAAACCAGGCTACAGCTAGTATTCAGGGTCATTTCAGCCTATCTAACACTATTGGTGGCAGACCAAGTGTATTATACGGAATCAATCAAGGCATGGGTGATTTGCAACACCAGGCTGGTGCCGAAAGCCATCTGAACACTGGAACTGGTGGTTACCGGCATAATACCACTTTCATTGGTCTTCAACCTAGTGCGGAAATCTATGGTGGCTCTAACATTAGATATAACACTAGTGTTCCGCTAGGTCCTCCTATGCCACAAGTGGATGGATTTTGGCAGAGCCACCTCATTCAATGTACCAATGCCATCCAGACTAACCGAGGGAATCCTAACGTCAATGACCTAGCTAGAGCTCGACCTCAACCTTTAACTAATCCAGCCAGCCACGCTGGGGCCATGCGTATGGGTTTTGGCGATTCTGGCATAGTTCCATATGCCGAACTCGGATGGGGCAATACCTGTTTGTGGATATCAGGACTTCCTCCCGGTTGCACTCTGAGAGACCTTTTCGTTGGCCTCGCTGGCTACGGCAAAATATTCTCCGCCAACATCCTACCAGCCGAACCTCACGATAGCGAGGCGGTGGCCAACGTGACCTTCTGGGATTTCGAGGGTGTGCAGGCGCTGTTGGCCAGCATGCACCAGGGCATGTTCGTGGTCGGAGGGATGCGGCCCAGGGTGACTTGGGATTTGTGTTTCAGGAAGAGCCAGGAGCAGTCCCACAAGACACGCGTGGTCGTCATCAAGGGCCCAAAATTGGTCGTCAACGTGACCTATTTTAGACTTCACGTCTTCAGGTTCCATCATGAACTGGACATTATTATCAACAGGGCTGAATCCCAATTGTCGTGTGTCCTCGAATGTCGATTTGCATCAGTTCAGCAGGCGGAAGAGGCAATCGTAGCAATCCGCTACCACAAGTCGCTACTGGATATGGGTCCTGAGCTCCGGGAATGCTGGCTTATGGTGAAGTTTCGCTATGGTGAGGACCCTTGTACAAAGTTGAGGGGCCATTCTGAGGGGAAAGGGTGGGAGAGCTCGGATGAGTTGGAGGGACAGGAAGACATTGCGGAAATTTAGAACGCGCCCTAGATGGTTACCTAGGTCAGAGATCTAACTCAGATTCTGAGGGAACCTGAGAGATACGGAGTAGAGACTGGGTAGGCCGTGAGTATACAACGGGTATGGCACGCCCCTCGATAGTGGCTATTCGCTAGATGCTAGATTATTGGAACTAGGAACCTGTCTGCAGCCTGGGATTGTATGTATCATTGACTACGATATTCGCAGCGAAGAAGGCTATAGTAAAAAAGCTGGATTGACCGATGCCTCTCATATGTGACTCGTGACAACTGCTTTCTAGGTACCAGCTTACCGAGTTGTCAAGCGCCCGATTGTCGAACTTAGAAATCTATAAGGAATAGACTACATAACAGAACAACACTGAATAATGTCGAGAGAAGGAGTAAGAAACGAAAAATATAAATATCCAAAATGGCTAGTATTCAGTGGAATTAATGAGACAATATGTAAAATGGACTGAGTAGGACTGCATACATGTAGGTAGGACCACTAAGTAGACTACCCATGTACCTACGCTGTACATGTAGGTTGGTGGTATTTTCACCGCCTAACTATTTAGGTATGTTTCAAGGCGGTGAGGCAGATCCCTGTAAAATATTGCCAAGCAGAAAAAAAAGNTACCCCTCCACCCCGGTCGCATTGACTTTTCACTTGTTACGTGAGAAGCCCGAATTCCCAATTGATTGACTATTTCGCAAAATAACTCGGAGCTCATCTTCTCTTCTCTTTCACTAGGCGTATATATGACAAAATAGCTAGTCATGGGAGGAAAGCGCAAGCGTGGGAGCAACAAGGCTGGTGCCTCGAACGGACAACCGACTCAGAAGCGCCCCAAACGCGATGAAGCTATTCCCAACGGAGTCGAATCGAAATCCCTTGACCTCGACAAGTCGCCTTTTCCCGAGGAAAATTCCCGAGAGAACAGAAAGCGAGAGGCTGCGATATATGAGCTGCTCGGAAGTCTTGATAACGATGAACGTCTTGCTGCCGCCGATGCGCTCGTCACTGCACTGCTCTCCGGCTCAGAGCCAGCTCTGACAAGACATCTTGAAAAGCGATTGTTCCGTGGTCTCGCGAGCTCTCGCAATGCATCGCGCCTCGGGTTTAGTCTTGTTATTACCGAGATCCTGCGGCAATTATTCGGACCGTCCGATCTAGCGAAAACCAAGTTTACTGGCCTCACCTTTGAGAGGGCGCTGGGCGTATTGGTCGATGCGACCACAGCTGGGGGCAATGCCCCTGGCCAGGAGGAGAGGGACTATTATTTCGGGCGACTGTTCGGCCTACAATGTTTTGTTGAGGCCAAGATTCTGTTTGCGGACAACACCCGGTGGCCTAAAGCACTGGACTTGTTGCTTGAAATGGCCCATAAAAAGGTCTGGGTTCGATCACACTGCGGATGGGTTATTGTAGAATGTCTGCCTCAGATGGGACAAGAAGGAGCCGAAGCGGCGCTTCAGAAGTTCTCCGAAATAGGCTTGGCAAAGACTGCTGAGGGAGTTGGCATTTGGCTACGCGCCCGGAGCTGCTACCCAAGCGCAAAGTTTCCATCGAAGCCCTGGGCCGATCCGTTGAGTTCCGGTGCCCTCCCGGAAGTTGCCAGGGTTCTAAGGGAAAACGTGGCGAATGATAACGGAGAAGATGCAGCGGCAGCTAAACTGAAGCAAAGCAGCTGGACAGCCCAGCTGCATTTCGTTTGGGACTTGATTCTGGCTACTTTGCTGGAATCGAACACCACAGACCCAAAACACGTAAAAGATCAAGTCAAACTGTTCTGGACAACTGTCATTGACGGTGAGCATTCGTCCTAGGTGGCTTTGATACCTCATACTTACTAATTGTGCTGCAGATGGGCTGTTCTCCAAGAATGCTTCGGACGGCCAGAAGTTCCGTGGTTTTATGATATTCCAGAAGTATCTGCATGGCCTTGCTTCTGTGGATAAGTCGCTAGTCAAAGAACTTTTTACACGTAACTTGATGAAGTGTTTAATTAACCAAGCAGCGAAGGAAGATCGTTATCTTCACCGTGCAGCCTTGAAAACGCTCCAATCAATTGAGAAGGGTGTCGAAGCTCACCCTGAACTGCTTGTACCCATATTGAAAGAACTCATTGGCAGATTTGGGTTGTACGATTTCGATCAACGAACTGCATCTAAAACAATCGAGGGTCTGCTACAATGGGCTACCCCTGCCAATTCGAAGAAGACCCTCAAGCTTCTTCGTGAACCTGTTCTGAATCCGAAAGAGTATGGTCTATCTCCCCTATTTTCCCGCGACTGTTCTAATTAATCTTTAGTGAACCCGCCGATATTGAAAAGCTGCGACAAGCTTACGCGGACTACGTTTTTAAGATGACCGTCCAGGCTAAAGTATCCGACATCGACCCTGAAGAAGTAGATACTAAAAACGTTCTTGAAATCGGCATTAAAGAGCTGGCTTCTTGTGCGTATTCCATACAAGAGGAGTTCAAACCACCGCTTTCCGAGAGCACAAGGGATGCATTCCGCAATCGACTTGCCTCTGCTTTTTCAAAAGTCACTAAGCAACACAACAATACTGAATATCTTTGTGATGCTGTCAGATCAGTGAAGCCTACAGCCGTATCAATGACTGACGAGATTGAGACCGAATGCAAAGGCGCCTTGAAAGCTATGGGAAAACTTCTCAAGTCATCTAAAAAGTCAGGGGATAGTTCTAGCAACGTGTCCCTAGGGCTCGCGCTGCTCTATGCGACCACTATCCTACAAGTATATAATGGTGCACCAGATGCACTTATGATTCTACAGGACCTTGAAGCTTGCTCTGAAAAAACATCGAGCAAAGAAACTGGAGCGTCAGAGCTACTGGTAGAGATTTTACTCTCTTTGGTGTCGCGGCAGTCGCCTATGATGCGCCAGATAAGCGAACAGGTTTTTGAGGCATTTGCGCCACAGATATCATCCAACGCCCTTCAACTTCTTACAGAGAATCTGTTAGCCGAAGAAAATTCAAGGGGACATCAGGCCTTATTTGAGAACAACGATGAGGATGCCGAGATGGCTGATGCTGCAGAGTCTGGCAGTGATAGCGAGGTTTCGGACGAGGATGAGATATCCGAAATTGGCTCAGACGTTGAATTCGTGACACTAAATGGGGCGGATATAACAGCAGATGGAGATACGAATGAGGAGCAAGACGGCGATGATCAGGACAAAGAGGACGGCGAAGAAGAAGAGCCTGAAGATGCCGAGCTTGCCGCACTTGACGATGCTCTGGCTAAGGTTCTAAATAGTCACCGCCTCGATAAGGATCAAGATGCTGAGTCATCCGATGATGATTCGGATATGACTGATTCGGAGATGATGGCACTAGACGAGAAACTTGTTGATGTCTTCAAACATCGGATCAAGAACACTAAGCGGAAGAATGAGAAGAAAGACGCCAAAGAGACAGTTATCCTCTTCAAACACAGAGTACTGGATTTGCTCAACATATATGTCAAACAAGAAGCATCGAACCCCTTGGCCTTTAGCCTCCTGCTTCCGCTCCTAGAGCTTATCCGAACCACGTCTGCTAAACCCCTTGCTAATAAAGCGATGAACATTCTTACCGACCTTTCCAAGTCATCAAAGAAGATCCGGAATAAGGGTGTCCAGGTCGATACGGAGGCTCAGTTTAAGATGTTGATGGACATCCATAGGGCGGCCTCGAAAGATATGTCACATGCGTTTGGAAAAGCTGCCTCGACGGCAAGTTTGCTGGTTTCGTCGAGCCTCTGGGCTGCTGACCAGGCGAATGTTGATCGCATCAATGCTGCGTACGCGCAGACGTTTGCGGATTGCCAGAGGGGCACAATCAAGATGCAGGGCGCTTTCTTCTCCGACTGGGTCAACTGGGGCATGGGCCATGCTAATAATAATAACACGGGAGAATAGAGATCCATAAGGTGGTCTGCTTTCTCTAGGCCTCGGACTTAGGAAGAGATTTCGAGGTCACAACGGATACCCCTTAGATACGAAAAATATGTGCGAGCAGCCTTCCCAGCTTTGGAAGTTAAAACGTTTGTTTGATAAAGTTAAGGCCTGGAATATATGGGTTGTAGAGAATCCAAAATCTTCGTCGCTGACGACTTGAGTTAATTGTCAAGAACTTGAAGGTTCACTGAGAAACTATTCTGTTGAGCACTAGAACGAGGGCTGTGAGCATTGATGGCACTGTGGTCTCCGGGATTCATGAAATGATACCCATCCTGCAACTTTCCCCCTAACACGGCTATACACTCTTTAATTTATTCGCATTAATGCTGCCGTAGGCTATGCTAGCTGTGGTTTCTAGATTATGCAACATTATCATTTTCGCTGCCGCAAAAATCGGCATACTCCCATCCTCCCCTCTCTATTTGGCATTGAAACTAAAAGAGGTTGCCTAGGAGACGAGAATCTCATAGTGACACTTACTCATCTCTCTACCCTACGAGGTATTCTAGACACTAAGCCTTGTCGAGACAACATAGAAGTATATCGCGTAAAGATAGCTAGATGCTGTCGAAGGTTTTTATTACTGTTGGTATTAATGGCGGCTGCAAAACGTTCTGGGTTTGAAGAGATGTGCGCAATTTCACTGAGATTATAGAGACCATGTAAAGGCGTATTGAATATGGAGCCCATTTGTTAGCGCCTCGGATAAGACATCGGTTTGGAAAATCATGCTCTATTTTGGAGATAAGTTAATCCCTGTGTGATATCTTGACTATATGTTAGCCAGGTGTTCGAATTCAATTCAGATCCATGCGTTTCCCAAACTTATATGCCGTGTAAAGGCTGTTAGATATACATATAGGCATCGCGATACTAGCATGCCGATCTGATAGAATAACTCCGAATGATGCAGAAGCCGATAATGCGGGTATCTCAACCTTTTCGAACCTTAAACGCCAACGCCATCTAACACACCTAATCATCTACTCTTCTAAGCTAAAATCCCAAGGTTTGAAAGCAGCCTTGAACTTGTCGACATCCTCGGTCTCTTCTGCGGTGGACTGGACGACATCGCGCCACGACAATCGAGCCTCGAGGCCGAGAAGCTTAGCCATAACCCGACGGCCAAATTGAAGATCGAACCGAAAACTGTCATCTAGCCGCATGACCAACTCCTTGCTCTGGATGCTAGTGTCCCCATCATCGGACCAGATCCATAGGCGGAAAAAGTCACTCGTCTCGTTGGTAGCGGAGCCTAGATTTGTTTCCTGAAAAGGTGGGAATTTTTGGTTTTCGGCCTCAACTTTAAACCCTGCCTCAACAAGGCCCTTGCGAATCAAGTTAATCGGCACAGGCATAAACTGCCAATGGATATGAATTCCCCTTTGACGACTTATCTCCCACGTGACTGCGCCAAGTTTGTGCTTAGATTGCGAAGCTATCATCGCTTGCATGGCTTCCCTGAATCTGGTCATGTCCTTAAATACGTTCTCAGCGTCTCCACCCATCGCTTGGAATGTTGGCTCGTGAGAGAGTGGGATGATCAACTGGTGACCAGGAAATGAAAGGCCGGAAGAGGCGAATTGGTCCTGGCTAGGCAAGGGACCTTTGGCGGTGGTCACATAGGCCTCTGTACCTATACAGCATATCATGTGCGTGTCAACCTCCACGTTACTCAGGCAGAAGAAACAGCGGTCTGGGCCAGGAGGAGGCGACCGTCTGCGCCGCTTGTGTCGACCACCACCACGCTGGTCATGCCCGTTGGCAAATCGGTTGAACTGCCCATCATCCTCTCGAGTTGCGCGCTTCTTTGTGCCCAAGAGAAAGGGAGAAGGAGTACATCCGGTTGGGATAGAAGTGATAGACTCTCCCGGTGTGATGCTGAACGCGTAAAGTGCCTTAGCTTTGGAAGAATTGCCGAAGGGCGCTAGTGATATGAACCGTGTGATCGCTTTCTTATCGGAGCCGTCGTCTGTGGGGGAATGTAAGAACGGTTCGCGCTCGTAGAAAAAGGCGGTTGGTGAGGCCGAGAAGTGATATCGTGGCTTCAGTGCAGCACACAGCTCGGCGATCTCTTCCGAGGCTAGTATAGCATCCTTGTTTTCCGGCGCAACAGCTATACTAGAGTTGGTCGTAACGGCCGCGGGCCAGGGAGTGGTAAGGAGGATATCCGTCGTGTTGGCGCCTCGCAATGCCTTCACGTCACCCACTGTGTGAAATGGCAAGTGCTGCTCCTTTGATTGGCCGCCGACGATGGATGCATCTAAAGCTCCTCCTAAAGTAACAATACGTATCCCGTCCGAGGTCTTCGTTATGCTTCGCTTTCCGAGAAAATGAAGGTTTTCGCAAATCTAGACAAGAGGACGTTAGCTTAGAACAGGTGTCAATTCGACAAACATGGAGAGGAGCTGGCCCTCACGTCTTCGTCCTTCTCAATGCGCTCAGCTACGGCTGAGGGGAGAGGTGTGGTGCCAACGGTAAAATAAGTGGAAAGAGGTACGTGAATTGTGCCGTTCACAAGCTCATTAATAGTCTCATCATCCTGGTTAGGTGCAAAGAGATTTCCGGTAATAATGGCGAAGGAAAAGTTCTGTTTTCTATGCAATGCTGCAAGCTTTGTGAAAGCCTCTTTGAGCTTGCCTTCTGTGCTCCCGAGTACAATCCTGCGATAACGGTAGTTAGTGGTCGGCAGGTCATTCAACATTCGCCTGAATAATGAGGGTGCTTACACTTTGGCCGTCATAGCGCTCGCCAAAACAAAATAGAAACTCTGAAGCAGAAAGAAGTAGTGAAATGAGTAGTGAAGTAGTGAAGTAAATAAGTCTAACTGTGATGATGCTGGGATGTAGTAGCTTCTCCCTCTGCAGGCTGTATGCAGGCTGTATGCCGGGCGTATAGGTACCTATAGTGGTCCAGCTGGTGCACTTGGTTGTACCTGGGTAACTTCATGTATTCTGCACTTAGGAACGCGGGTGCTCAACACACTGATCTGCTAGCAGCTAGGTAGATATAGGGTAGTTGCCTTACATGGAGGTACCTCAATAGACTAAGTAATACAAGCTTGAAAAAGGTGGGTAGGTAAAATGAGCTATTGGCTTTATCATTTCTTATCATGTCTTATCGATCTTATCCCGGTGCATTAGTGCTCCCCAGCCTGAAAAAAAGTTGGACTTTCTGGGAATGCGACTTTACTGGTGGGGCGGATTTTCGCAACTCTATTATACCTACACTAACAGTTGACCAAGTCTCTCTGGTAGCACCTCATAACTGTGTGTTGGGGGGGGGTTACTTTACGAGAAGGGAGGCCAAAATGCCGCCGACACTATCCGGACGTGTTTTCAAGTCTCGGAAGAGCAAAACGAAGGGGACTCTCCATCAGAAGAATCATCGATGGGAATCCTTTACGACCAAGATATCCAAGCTCCATTCCCTCGACCCGCTACGACGAGTTCGCCGCCATGACCTCGATAACGAAGACCTCGAGGCGACTACCTCCTATCTCAGAAACGGCCTCGAGAAATGGGCTGAGCTCAATCTCTCGAAGGGCTTTACCTCGTTCAAGCGGGAGCTGCAGCCCCTCTGCGACAGCCTGCCCCAAATACTGCATTTTGAAGGACGCATTATGGACTTGCTCGAGAAATATATTTTGGTGCAGGATCTGGAATCATTAGAGCCCTTATTCGACCTCCTGACTGCCTTTGCACACGATCTGGGCACGCGGTTCGAGAAGCACTACCCACGGGCCCTTTCTCTTATCATACAAGTCGCAAGCCGACCCCAAGACGTAGCAGTCATCGAGTGGACTTTTGCTTGCCTCGCCTTTTTATTCAAATACCTCTCAAAGCTACTGGTCCCAGATTTGAGGCCAACCTATGACCTACTTGCCCCACTGTTGGGAAAGGCTCGCAATCCTGCTCATATCACCAAGTTTGCGGCAGAGGCTCTGAGCTTCTTAGTTAAGAAGGCTGCGGCGCCAGCAAATAGGGAGAAGGCCTTGATTCCATTTATTCAGCATGTACGCGATGACTTTAATGCTAGTAGAGATGATCGACATCTGGAGCTTTATTATCACGGGCTCATGACCATGTTTTCTGAGGCAGTGAAAGGCCAGGGTTATGGCATACATACGACCGGGCCTGATATCCTCAAGGCCCTGACGAGCTCCGTCCCTAACGACCAATGTGTTTCTTTGGAGCCAATAAACTGGTCCGAGGTTGTCTGTGGTGTTCTCATAAGCCTAGTTCACCATTCAACCGCCGAGACGTTCGTCTCGATTCCCAAAGCGATCGCCGACGCAGCAACGGCTGACGAGTCCCGCGCTGAATTCCCTCTGCGTAATATTCTTTACATTAGATGTTTAGGAATAATATCAGGAGTGCGTAAGGGGACTCGCATCGCAGACTGGCAACTCATTCTTGATAGTTTGCTGCAATGCCTTCAGCCTATTTCGAAGAACTCAAGAATTTTAGACGCAGTTGAATCGACGGCTATATGGCAACAATTGCTCGTGAACACAGCTATAGTATGGCAGCGGACGCCAATGGACATACTGATCCCCTCCATTACTGAATTCACCGCTGCAATGACTCGCGAGCCACTGATGGGTTGGTTCATACCATACTGTTCATATTTCTCCGATTTAGACTCTACCCGCTTTCGAAGCGTATTCCTTAAATCGTTCCAGAGGTAAAGTATTATTTGTTGGACAAATTGTATAACGTGAGAACTAATTGCCATTACAGATTCGTTATTCAGCATTGGTCCCAAAATTCCAATGAGGATATGCTCTGTGTGTTTCTGCCACGCATGATTGAATCCCAAGCTTTGCCCAGTGTCGGAGACGCTGATGCATTCTCCTTGCCTCAGTCGTGGCAAGATCAAATAGTCGCCAAATTCGAGCGGTTAGAGATCTCTCCATTCCCTGAGCAAGGTGCATCGGGCGCATATGACAAGGACCCGAAAGTATGGCGTGACAGGTGTTTGCCCAAATATTCAGCCTTGCTACGTCTTCTAGAGCTCACGACCATTCGACCATCGACAATCGGGCCTATTGCTGACGTGCTGTTAAGAAAGCTAAAGCTTGCGTTGAGGCCCTCACAATCTCCTCTCACCGAAGAAGCCCGCTTCATCGTCGGTCAAGGCTTCTCTGCTTATCTCCGAATGAGTAAGGCGTCAGGGCAGCTTGACTCTTCTCTAGCTCCATTACTTCGAGCAGCTACCCCCCGGTATTATCGCTTGACTGGGTTTCTAGAAGCGATGCTTGATTACGAGACGATGAATAGGCATAATGAAAACCGAAGCCCCCAGTCTCAGAGCGAGGACAGTGTTAGTCATGAGGGGGGCCTAGATCCATTCCTCGACTGTCTTGTTCAAAGCTTATCCATGCCATCGCATGATCATCGACTGGCCTCTTTACGTTTGTTGAACAAGCTTGATTCAGCGCCAGATGAGCTAGGCTGTCTAGGTCTTATGCTGCAAACCGAAGAGACACCCGTGGATCTGCAAAATGCCCGGGCCTTGTCAATGCATATGCGAAACCTAGCTGTTGCATATCCTAATCTGGGTGAGGGCTCTTGGCTTCGTCTTGCTATCCCCTCTTTTCTCTTCGGGCTTATGACAGTACAAATGACACCAATATGGGATTCCGCTGTCGACACCCTAAAACAAATTAGTGAGACAAAATCTGGGGATGGTGCTATTTGCGACATTGCGTTTAGATGGATTGATGTTCCATCTAAGAGATGGGAAGGTTCTCCAAAGGGAGCTACGACTGCGTCATATTTCGGCCAAACTGATTTTGAATGTAGAAATTTTTCAAGCCTCCACAGTCAAGCCGAAGATGCAGATCATGTAATCAGCAATGCCCCCGACATTATTCTAGAGTCTTTCGAGAGGGGACAAGAAACAGTGCCAGAAACGCCCCTGAACGCACGATCGCAGGCCCTCAAAGTATTTTTAGCCGCACCCGCCCTTGCGGAAAGGAGGTCGAGAAAAATCGTTCCTATATTCCTTTCGTGGAGCCTTGGCCAAGATCTCGAGGATAATCAAGATGAAGTAGGCGAAGATGATATAGACAGATCATGGTCTCTTTTCGATAAGAAGACTTTGATTGGCGTGTTTGCCCAATTCTCGAACCCCAAAGTACTCTTCCAAAGTCAGCAAGTTTATGGTGCGCTGCTTAGATTGCTCTCAAATGGCGATATTGAGGTACAGAAGTCTGCTCTTAAGGCGATATTAACGTGGAAGCAGGAGGGTGTCAAGCCGTATCAAGAAAGCTTGGAGTATTTGCTTGATGAGGCTCGCTTTAAAAANCGAGCTTACAGTGCTTTTCCAAGGAGATAAACAAATTCAGCCAGAGCACCGTGGTGAAGCAATGCCTGTGCTGCTGAGACTTCTGTATGGGCGGACCATTTCTAAGAAGGGCATTGCTAGTGGGCGACATGGCCTACAAGCAAACCGCCTGGCCGTATTAAGACAACTTACCGTCCAGGATATGGGAAGTTTTCTTGATATCTCTCTTGGAGATCTTCGTGACATCAAGCTGTTCGAAAAGGCTGGTCTCTGTGAGGATACATTTCAACGAGAAGTTATGCCTATTCGGAAACAGGTCGGGTTTCTGAACATGATGGAAGCTATGATTACAGAGCTTGGAACCAGTGTCACAGATTACATGGATCGAATACTTCCCCCGATTTTATACTGTTTGGTCTCGTCCTGTCGTAAACTTCAGAAAACTCTGGATGAAGCAGAAGATGAGGAGGAAGCTCCAGCGCAGACCTCATTGTACCGAACTGTTCGCACTGCTTCGCTGAAGTGCGTCATCTCACTACTCCAAAATGCCCCGGGCTTTGATTGGACCCTTTATCGTGAGATTTTGATTAAGGAGACTGTCGGCCCGCGTCTCGATAAGCTTGCAGTTGAGAATACTCAAGGAATTTCCGGAGTTCTCCAGCTTCTCTCAACTATCTCACAACTACCCAAAACAGCGATGTTTTTCACTGCCGATGACCGAATAATCCGTAAATTAATGGATTTGGTAGGCTTCGCTAAGTGCAAAGACGAGGTCAGAATTTTCTCTATGGGAATCCTGCGAAATCTAGTCAAACTGTCTCAGTTACCGGCTGCCGAATGTGAATTCAACGAATTAATCGTAGAGGAAATTATCAAACCTAACGTCAATCCAGCCTTGGAAATGGTTGGTCGGGTTCTGAAGACCGAAGAAAACATTAGCAAGGATCTTCTTTTAGCATGCGTTGAAGCCGTTGTCGAGCTGTCTCCCATGGTCCAGCAGTCTGATCATGTTGGAACTTTAATCCACGTCGCTGTATTTCTGCTCGACCAGCCATCTAAGACAGTCAGCCCAAAGACGAAAAGCATCATACTCCTCATGCTTGAGAAGTTCCTTGCGTTGGAAGGAATGGAATATGAGCCTAGCCTATTAGATCGAATATACTCGACGGTTGCATCGCTGTATAGCTTCTTTCGGGATCGAGCAAGTCGCGCTACTCTTTCGAATGTTCTTTCGGTCTTGCTTCACAGAGCGAATAGGGAAGTTGGCCTTGCTGAGCTATGCGCGGATCTCAACGCCTTCCGCGAGCATCGCATCGATGAACCTGATTATGACAAACGTCTAGCAGCTTTTACCAGCATATCAAAGCCTAAAGACACCCCGTTTACCTTGAAGGAATGGGAACCATTGGTACATAACATGATATTCTATATTAAACACGACGAAGAATATGGCGTTCTCTCAGCGAACTCCGCAGACGGTCTTTGCAGCTTCATTGATGCTGTTTCTACTTCCACAGCCGAGGGAGAAGACAAATTTCACAATATGCTATCTGCTATTGTTTTGCCAGCCTTGTATTCTAATTCCAAGGAGCTCTCGGAAACTGTTCGACGGGAAACGGCAAGGGTCATGGGATACCTAGTCTCTCGTATGCCATCATGGAGCCCAATTTCTGACCTTGTCACGCTCAACCCTGAACCAGACGAGAAGGATCCAGATCCTAGCTTCTTTAGCAATATTCTCAATCCTGCTGCATTGAGACAGATGCGAGCGTTGCAGCTGTTGTCCAAAGTTAGTATCCACACAACTATAGGGAGTAAACATGTGACACAGTTTTTCGTCCCCCTTCTAGAGCACTTCATATTCAACCGCCCAGAAGGCAGCGATGACCATGGAGTAGGTGCTCAAGCATCAACCACGATTGCAGATCTAGCATTTGCTTTAGAGTGGCCGCAGTATCGGGCAATTCTGCGTCGATACATCGGCTACGTTGAGAGCAAACCAGACGCCCAGAAACAGTTGATCAGGCTTCTCGGCAAGTTTGTTGATACTCTCACAGATGCATCGAAGGCGAAGTATATTGGGCAGATGGACATTGATAATTCTCCGAACCGCAAGTCGTATCTGTCTAGTACCCTACCGTCTCTAGAAAAGTTCAACGAAGATGTGCTTTCTAACATCTTGCCGCCTCTCCTAAATTACATGCACGAAAAAGATGAAGCAACCGTCAGCTCGCGCGTTCCTGTAGGAATTATTGTTGTGAAAGCCCTCAGCCTACTTCCTGAGGAGTCGTTGAACCAGAAATTGCCTGGTGTGCTTACTGACATCTGTCACATCCTTCGCAGCAAAGCATTGGAATCTCGAGAGATGGCGC